>JAADVP010001044.1:0-11635 GCA_023335675.1 Globisporangium solare | reverse complement strand
CCCCCCCCCCCCCCAACACGCCCACGTCATGGCGAGTTGAGTATAGAAGACCACTAGCGCGTTGTACAAGCCAGCAAAAGAAGGACAGTGACGCAACGTGATGGCACCTTTTCGCGGACAAGTTGGCCAACGTCGACGATCTCCTGGATGTTGCCAATGCCCGCACCAATCGCGACACCCTGTGCGAGACATGGAAGACATCTCTTATACATACTGCACCAACACCGACAGCTTAGCCCTCAAGTGCATACCGCGCGCTCGCGCTCCTCGTCCGAGGTTGGAGTCCACCCAGAATCCGCAATCGCCTCTTTCGCTGCACAACAAGTCGACGAGCGATCGCAAACACGAACAATTTAGACCGAGCAGTGCACGACCACCGAGTGCGCACTCGAGCGTATCGCATACCAGCTGCGAGCGCGAACCCGATGAAATCCACCTCTTGACTGCGAAGGTTCTTGGGGTTGACAAAATCGCGGATGTGGAACGCATGGTCGCCATCTCCGCGAGGCACTTGCGCTGCGATCGAGCACGCCAAGCCTTCGGTACCAAACGACTCGATATTCTACAATCACAGAGTCAATCGAGCGCTCTGTGAGCATGCGTTTCCTGACCACGCGGTCGCTTTCTCGATCCAGTTGGATCGATACCTTAATGGCGCTTTGCGAGCACAGGAGAGCATCCCACGAGCGCTGCACGCCAACGCCGAAAGGCGTCACTGCGCCGATGCCCGTGACGACGACGCGTCGTGTTGGCGCCGCGGGTGGCGCGCCGAATGCGAGCTGCGAGAGCCCGCGCGCGACGTGGCGCGGTGCACGGCGCTGGACGTGGTGGGTGCCGGCGAGCATTTATTTCCGTATCTGACCAATTGACCACCAACGTTGCGCATGAATACCGCGCCAGAAACCGGTATCTGTTGAAGTATCTATGCACTGCGCTAAACAAGCAAACCCTTTCAACATTGAGTAATACTATTATCTACGAATATATCAATTAATACAGTTTATTTTATCTTCTTGAGAGTATCCCGGGCAAAAACCATACTCATCATATTATGAATTCATCAAGGTTTCTGAAGCCATAACCCTTCGCGTACCGCACTTTACTGAATGCACCCAGCCGAGTACTGGTTTATGTTCGTTCCAAAGCAGCCGCGAAGAACATCAGACTCGTGCCATTCCGGAATCCGCGCGCTATGAGCTCCTCGTCGTCGCTGCCGCCGTCGGCGCACGCGAAGGTGCCGATCCAGGACGACGACGCCTCAGCGCCACCCCCACTCTCCTCTGTGTCCGCAAAGCTAGCGACCGAACCCTCGCTGGACGTGGCGCCAACGTCCGCGAACGCACCGCTCTCGACCGGTCCGTTCGTGGACCCGGGCGTGTACCGCTACGAGCGCAATCGCCGCAGCCACGAATTCTTCTCTCCCGGTCCGCACAGCAAAGAGCGCACGGCGACGGCGCCGTCTGCGATCTTCAACTTGGTGTCCACGATCATCGGTGGCGGCATTCTCTCGCTCCCCTACGCGTTTGACAAGTGCGGCATCGTGCTCGCGGTTGTGTTCATGATCATCTCTGCCGCAGCGTCCAACTTCAGTCTGTACGTGATCGTGAGCTGCAGCCGACGCGGTGGCGCGACGACGTATGAAGAAGTCGTGCGCAAGGCGCTGGGCCCCAAGGCCGGACTGATCACCGTGACGCTGCTCGTGATGCTCACGTTTCTCACGATGGTCGCGTACGTGATTCTCATGAAGGACCTCGTCGGCTCCCTCGGCGGCCAATTCCTGTTTGGCCATGAAACGACCACGATGGAGAAGAACATCCTAACGGTGCTGTGCGTGAGCCTTGTGTCTCCTGTGCTGTTCGCGCGCTCGATGGATGCGCTGCGCTTCACGTCGATTTTCAGTCTCCTCTCGGTGCTCGTCCTTGCCATTGCGATCACGTTCCGCGCATTGACCCAGTTTCAGCCGCCAGAGGATGCAAACCCGATGCTCAACCCAGACCCTGTCGAGGTGAAATGGTTCCCAACGAACTGGGCAGACCCGGTCTACGCGTTCCCGATCATCAGCGTGTCCTTCTTGTGCCACTTTAACGTGCTCCCAGTGTACCGCGAGCTCCACAAGCCGACTCGTCATCGACTGAAAAAGATCGTGGCGTCCACGATGTTCTCGACGTGGATCTTTTACATGATTGTGGGCACGATGGGGTACATGTTCGCGTACCGGTTCCCCACTGGCATCAAGGATGATATCCTCAACAACTTCGACAGTAGTGACAATCTCGTCAACTGCGGACGGTTCGGACTGCTGGTCACGATCATGATGAGCATGCCGCTGATCATGCAGCCGTGCCGGTTGAACATCATCCGCTTGAGCAAGTACGTGAACGGGTTCGTGAAATCGTCCAGACACGATGAAGATGTGGGACTTCTCACGACGCCCACAGCGCTCCCCCAGGCCGTGACGCCGTCAGTGTCGTTTCTGGCTCCAAACTCTGTGCATGCGATGCTCACGATCGTGATCATCACGGGCGTGATGGCGCTGGCGTTTGTTCTCCCGGGTGTTGCCGTGGTCTGGAACATGATGGGCTCGACGGTCGGGATCCTCATTTCCTACGTCTTGCCGTGCATCTCGTACGTCGCGATCCGCAAGAAGAAGCCGAACGCGGATAAGCGCAAACTCACAGCGTACGCGATCTTCGCCATCAGCTCCGTCGTTTGCGTTGCGTGTTCGTTCCAGGCC
This sequence comes from Globisporangium solare, assembly GCA_023335675.1. Taxonomy (NCBI): domain Eukaryota; phylum Oomycota; class Peronosporomycetes; order Pythiales; family Pythiaceae; genus Globisporangium; species Globisporangium solare. The sequence continues at coordinate 8,901 of JAADVP010001044.1, read as the reverse complement.
TTCGCCTCAGTGCTGGCCTTGTGACTGTGTGGCTACTTCACAATGAGCAAATTGCCAAGATTTTCCACAGCTTTACAACTACAAGTGCTTGGTCTTTTCTATCTTAGATGTAGTGTGTATTTTTCTGCGTTTGCTTTCTGCTCTAATTTCAAGAGCTCGATTCTCCGTTTGGCGCGTCTTCCTTCCCAGTCAACGCGCGCAGCAGCTCTTTCGCGTTCGGGTCATGCGGAGCAGCGAGCTCAAGCCATTTCTTGGCCAGCGACACATCCTGAGGCACTTTACCGTAGCCCGAACGGTACATTTGCGCGAGGTTCACCATCGCCATGACAAAACCCTGATCGGCAGCCTTTCGGAACAGCGCCTCCGCGAGGAGATCGTCCTTGGGCACGCCATCTCCCGTCAGGTGCAGATAGCCCAAGTTAAATTGCGCTGTCATGATCCCACGCGCCGCGGCATCTTTGTAAAACTCGACCGCCTTGGTCGTATCCTGTGGGACGCCCTTGCCGTGATAGTACAACTCGCCGAGTCGCGACTTTGCCGATGGATCACCAGCTTCAGCCGCCTTGTGGAGCCATTTCAACGCTTCTCTTTCATTCTACGCATACAAAGTGCAATCAGCTGAATCAATGCACGCAAACCGAAGGTTGGAATAAAGACGCGCAAGAGGTTGTGCACCTTGGCTACACCGGTTCCAGAAGTGTACATGTTAGCGACGTTCATGTAGGCAGGAGGAATGCTCGCTTCAGCACATCGCTTGAACAACTCAAACGCCTTTTTCTCGTTTTTCCGCGTGCCTTCGCCCTTGCTGAGCGCATCCGCGTACGCAAACGAGCCCCATCCATGGCCCGCTTCCGCTAGCTGCATCACCGCACACATGACAAACCACGTGTCAGCCACACAACAAGGAGACTGTAGCCTGGTTACAACGGAGCCTCCCAACCTCTTGAAAGTACTTGGTGGCTCTGTTGACATCTTGTCCAGGAAAGCCTGAGTCATACACGAAGCATACACACTTGATGAGCATACAAGCGCAGCAATGCATGCGGGGAAGTCTCCATGAGCACGCTCACCGATGCCTTTCTTCATGCACATAGCATAGCTAAACTTTGCAGGTTCGCTTCCCTGTTTCCACACACACAGTGACCTCCCCATGAGTCATTGCCGTCCCACACAACATGCGACGCATCACGAGCCAACCATCTCACATACCTTGTCCATCGCTTTGCGCCAAAGGAACAACGCCTTTTGCACTTCCTGCGGGCTCTCGTTCGCGTTCTGGTAGATCATGTTCGCCAGACGGCAATACTGCACCCCCGTCTGCAAGCGTGCAACCAGCGGAGATGCTTCGAACTACATGCACGCACAGCCACATGCACACACTTTCAGGCTCAGTTGTATTTTATGCACAAACGCGAACTTGCCAACGTACTTGCTCCAGCGCCAATTGTTGCCCCAGTTGGCGCATTTTCGCGAGCACATCGTTGAGCTCCTGCAAAGCAGCACGACGCAGTGAGCGAGAGAGAGAGAGGATCGATGGCATGATTCAGCAGCTAGTCGCTGCTGCGCAGAGAGTGCATTTGCGCACCTGGTTGACCTGGTGCACGCGCTCGGCCTTGGCTTGCCGCCCGCCGCCAAGGATGCGCTTCAGCATGTTCGTGTCGCTCGTGGCCGCAATCTGCCTACTGCTGCGGTCACACAGACAAGCTCAATTCGCACTTCATCGAGTGTATGCACACCGCACCATTACTATTCAAGTACCGGTATTTTGTACGGTATTTCGAACTCGTGCAAAATTTTCCGACGAAGTGGACCACAAAGACCGAAATTTTCAAAGTGCAACTCGAGAATTGTGCCCCCCCTCCCCCATTTGTTCACCCTCTCGCCACGTGACAGCCCCTTGAAGGCAACGAGCCCCACTCACTCGCGCACTCGCCTCTCTGTGCAGCAGCATGGGCTTCCTGTCGATCCTCGCGTGGCTGGTGCTCATGGCCGTGAGCGCGCCGATCAGCATGGCGCTCTACGTGAGCTTCGCGTTCACGGTCGGGCTTGTGTGCTCCACCAAGCCGAACAAGCCGAGCGCGGACGACCGCAAGAAGCGCGATGCGCAGCTGCGCGTGGGCTTTGTGCACCCGGACTTCGGCATCGGCGGCGCGGAAAATCTCGTCGTGAACGCGATGCTCGCGCTCCAGAAGAAGGACGTGGTGGTCACAATGTTCACGGCGCACCACGACGTCGCGCACTGCTTTGAGGAAACGAGAGGCGACGGACCGCTTGCCAAGTGCGTCAAAGTGTATGGTGATTGGCTGCCAAAGACGATCTTTGGGAAGTTATACGCTGCGTGTGCGTGGATACGCGTGATGTACGTGACGCTCGTGATCGGATTCCTGTACTCGGCCGAGATCGACGCGTTCTTCGTGGACCAAGTGTCCATTTCGATCCCCGTGCTGCGGTATTTCGGGAAACCCGTGCTCTTCTACGGCCATTACCCGGACAAGCTGCTGAGCATCCAGTCGGGCTCGCTGCTGAAGCGATTATACCGCTGGCCGCTGGATTTCCTCGAAGAGATCAGCACGGCGGCGTCGGATCTCGTGGTCGTCAACAGCAACTTCACGCGCTCCGTGTTCGAAGCGACGCTCCCGCGCGTGAAGAAGCAGGAGCTCGGCATCCTGTACCCGCCCGTGGATGTCAGCGTGTTTGAGACGTTTGAGGCATCGGCGCCGCGTAACCCGACGCTGTTTGTGTCGCTCAATCGGTTCGAGCGCAAGAAGAACGTCGCGCTGGCGATCCACGCACTCGCGGAACTGAAAACGCGCGTCGACAGCGACGTGTTTGGCTCGGTCAAGCTCATCATCGCCGGCGGGTACGACCCGAGCAACACGGAGAACATTGAGCATCTGAAAGAACTCGAGGTCGAAGTGACCAAGTACTCGCTGACGGACCATGTCGAGTTCCGCACGTCGGTCTCGGACCTCATGAAGAAAGAGCTGCTCGCGACGGCGCAGGCGATTCTGTACACGCCGAGCAAGGAGCATTTCGGGATCGTGCCTGTGGAGGCGATGACGTGCGGCACGCCCGTGATCGCCGTCAACAGCGGCGGCCCCCTCGAGTCCATCGTCGACGGCGAGACGGGCTTCCTCTGCGAGAGCTCGGCGGACGCGTTCGCAGACGCGATGGCGAAGGTTTGCGGCGCTCCCAATGCCGCCAAGGTGGCGGAAATGGGCGCCAAGGGCAAGAAGCGCGCACGCGACGTGTTTTCGCTCAAGACGTTTGCCGACTCGCTGCATGAGCTGGTCACCAGCCTCCTCTAAGCGCCGCGAATGTCCAAATGCGTCCTTAAATATGTGTTACTATTGCATTTATATGCGCAATTGTGTATGTGTTTTTCCTCTTTCACGAATACTTCCATCAGTCACTTTCACTCAACGTACCCGATTACTCTCCACCAGTTATTGCTGCCCTCCACAACCGCAGAAAAGCGAGGACAGGATGCGCATGAGGATCGGCTTGTCCGCAGGGCCAGTGCGGCTGCTCGTGTTCGCCGCCCTGCTCCGCTTGCCCTCGAGCTCTCGGCACTGCGTGATGTATTTCTGCAGCATCGGTGCGCTCTCGTAGTAGTGCTTCGAGTCAAACTGCATCGGCCGCACTCGGTCGCGGTTCATGAGCTCCTGCACTGGGAGCGTCCCCGAATCGGCATGGCGGTCCTAACAAGGTTCACACGGTAGGCGTCAACCAACAAGTCCCCGTAAAGGCAATGGAGAGCGGCCACTCACTTTCGGATTGACGGACGGGAGCTTCAGGTACCGGCAGATCGAGTTGCACCGGTGGGATGAGAGGAACTTCTGGAAGCCCAGCACGCCGAGGTTGCCCTTCCCAAAGTCGTCCCCGTTGCGCGTGTGGATCTGCGGGTCCGTGTATAGGTCGCCGACGCCCTGGATGTCGACTGCGAGAAGCTTGTGGTTGGACGCCTCGTACGTGAAATGCGAAAACGACTGCGGCGTGTTGCGCTCGTCGTCGTTCACGCACCCAAAGTTGTTGTTGTGCTTGCGGTACTCGCCCGGGATGTACGGCTCCACGGCACACAGCGCGCCATTTCTACAAGCACACTCCTGTTAGTCAAGCGCCACGTTCCCGTGCATCCAGTAAAAGAGCAAGCGTACCTCTCTGTGAGCTCCAGCACCCACGAGTTGATGAACTCGACGCGCTTCGGCGGGTTGTACGAGTTGTACAGCTGCGCATAATGCGCACAATGCGCCTGCAGCTCCGTGTCGCGAAAGTACGTTTGCGGATCTTCCTCTGGATCAATCGCAAGCTTCGCGACGTAATGGCTGGCGACACCATTGCCATCGCTGACGTCGAGCAGGTGGTACACGACACGGAGGCTGCCCTTGCTGAACGGTGTCTCGTCGAGCGCAACGTGCACGTGGGTGCTGCTCCATTGCCGTGTCGCGTAGTCAAACACGTGCTTGATGGCGATCTCGGGCCGAATCTCGCGAAAGTCTGGCGCGTGCGGCACGATGAGCGGGAGCCCCTCGCCAAAGGCCATGCGACTCGGCTGCGTGACGGCGACGGCTCCTGCCTGCGTCGCCATCGAATCCGACGAGAACGTGAGCTCGTCGTCCACGATGGCGCGCTTGCGTCGCTCGTACTCGTCGCTCGTGATGAACCCTTCGTCGCAGAGCTCTTTCAGCGTCGCGAGGCGCGAGAGCATGTCGTCTTGTCCATTGCTATGCATAGTCGGGAACGCAGCCATGGACCCATCTTCACTCTCGGACTCGTCCATTTCCACCACAAAGCTGTTGCTGCTGCTCGAGTGCCGACTGGTGATGAGAGTCGCACCGCTGCTGCTTCTTCCAGCGGCGACGCGCGTCGGCAACAGACTGAAGCTCTCGTCGTCGAAATCGCACTCGTGCTCGCCGTCAAAGTACTCGCTCGCGTGGAAGCTGTCGCGAGCGCCATTCGAATGCTGCGAGATCGTCGTGCGCCATGTCACCATGAGCGCGCCGTCTACCGCTTCGCCTGCCTCTTGTTGATAGTCGTTGCCGTCATTATCGCACGACGTAGCATGCACACCCACCATTGCGGCCGCCTGTCCACTGCGGAATGGCGGCACAGCGAACGTCGAGCTCGCCGTGCTATGCGGATACACACGCGCAAGTCGCTTCGCGCGCGGAGTCGAGGCCGTCACCGTGTGGAACAGCCCCAACACCGACCCATCGGCGTCGTGCTTCGCGCTCTTCTTCGGCTGCTTTTGCACGGCTGTATACATCTGCGGCGGCTTCGTCGCATGGAGCGGCTGCTCCGCGGTCGGCTGGCCACCCTGGGACTGCGCGCGCGCGCTCCTTCGCATCTCGTTCTTTGCCGCCACCGCTCAGCGAGTCCAATGCGCAAATGGCAATGGCATGCACTCTCCCGGAAGAGCGCCTTTATGGGAGAGACGACGCGTGCTGCTCGAGAGAGGGAAGATCGCGACGCTTTGCCGACGCTGCCTGACGCCCGCGGCGGTTCGCTTCTTCGTACGGTACACTGGAAATGCGCTTGTCTGCTGACGAGGGGAGAAGAACGACCGAGATAAGAGAAGGAAGGAAGGAAGGAGGGAAAGCGCGCGTGCGTCTTGGTCGTCGGCGTCGCGGGGTTGTGGCGCGGCCGACACATAGGCGTCGCCGCCGCTTTCTCGCCTTTTCTTCTGCAGGGTTCAGCGTGTGACCAGGCAGCAGAGGAAGGAAAAAAGAAGGTTCTGGGTTTGTGTGTTTACTCTTTTTTTTAGATACCTCTGTAGTTGCATTTATGAAGCGTCGTGGATCGATTCGTTCGATGCGTAAACTATCAAATCAGGGTCTGTGTAATGGCATAAACTTATATAACTGCACGTTGAAGGCCATGCGTGCGTACTCACTGCACCGTCGTCGTCGTCATCATCTCCATGTCCATCATTTGCTGATACGACGCCGGCGTGGCCGCCATGAGCAGATACGGGTCATCGCACTGTTGCGGCTTGCTGATCGCGTCCACGCGCACCGTCACGGGCTGCACGAGCGGCGGCGCGTGCACCTGCGCTCCACCAGGGATGGCCGTGGCGCCGCCCTCCACCGGCAGGCTCCGCAGCAGCTGCGCGTGGCGCAGGTAGATGCCGTTGATCTGCTTGTGCAGCGTGAAGCCGATGACCGCGGTGTGGTCGAGGCGGTCCAACTTGGGCATGATGTTCCACTTGCCGCGCACGATCGTGGCCGAGTCCGTGGTCTCGTTCGCGACAACCACGAACGCGCCTGTTGCGTCCTTGGCCATGGAGATCGTGGGCACGACGCCGTCGTTCTCCTGCCACTCTGCGGAGAACCCGTGGCGGATCGGGTATTGACTGCCCATGAACGACGCCATGGGCTGCAGCGGCGGCATCATGGTCAGCAGATGCGGCAACTGCGTCGGGCGGTACAGAAAGTCGCGGGTCGCGAACGTGTCCGACGTCGCGTAGCTCATGTAGTAGACGTTCGGCAGCGTGCGCACCCACGTGTTCTCTTCGGCCGCGCCCTGCGTGCTGCAGCTCCAGATGCCCGTGTCCTGGTACCCGGGCTTCGTGAACAGGTCGCTGCTGAACACGCGGTCAATGTACTGGTGCAGCGACTCGTGCTCGCCCTTGGCGTCGATGCCCCACTGGTCCATCTTCACGTCGTAAAAGTGCTCGGTGCTGTTGCCGATGGTGCCCAACGCTGCGAACATGCCAAAGAAGACGTGCTTGAGTGTGCTGCCGCCGAGTTTCGAGATCTCGTCCACGACCGTCGAGCCCAAGTGCGGCGTCGAGATCGACGTGATCGAGTGCACCCAGTTGTCCTTCCCGCCGGCAAAGAGCGACTCGCGCGATGTGTTCGCTTCGGGCCCCCACAGGGCGCCGGCGCTGCCGTGCGCCAGCATCTGCGCGAGCATGCGGATCGTCATGCCGCCCATACTGTGGCCGATCAAGTGGATCTTGTTGACCTCGCCCGTCGCGGGGTCCACGTCGCCCCATTGCGGGTACAACCCTTGCGAGTACGTGTGCCCCAGGCGCGCATGGTCAAAGTGCTTGGAATGCGTGGCGCCATAGTCAACGGTCGCGCCTTTGATCTGCGCGTAGAGCTCGCACGCGCGGTCCCAGTTGCTCGAGTACGGCCCCACCGACGCCGTGAACACGGTGTGGCCCTGAGCTTCGAGCTGCTCCTGGAGATCGCCCTGGAGCCCGCCCCAGTACTTGACGCCGAGCAGTTCATCTCGCCCCCAGCCGGTGAAACCGTGCACGAGCACAATCGGGTACTTGTTGCCTTCCACGAGCGCGGCATCGGCGGCAAACGCGCCGGCGCTTGCGAAGGCGACGGCCGCAAGGACGACGCTCTGCAACAGGAGCTGCTGGCGGCGCATCGCGTAGCTCTTCGTTTGGGTCGTGTGCTGATGCGCGCTGAATGGAGAATGAGGAGAAGAGACTCGGGAGCGAGCCACTTGGCGGTGGTTTCTCGCCACGTTTGTACCCACTGACGACGAGGTGATGGAGAGCGAGGGACTTGATTCGAAAAAGATCAATTGACGAGAAGGAAAAATAAAAGCAAAACCGCATGAAGACGAGCCAGCCGGACGGAGAACGAGAACATGGCACTTGGAGCCGTTTAGCTCCCCCACGCTCACTTGGCTTTTGTATACAGAATGCAAGGTAACGCACCGAACGCTTGTTGCGCGCTCATAACCACCATCCCATACAGACAGACAGGAAACAAAAAAAACAAAAAAACTAGAATCACCCATGCTGCCGCCCTTTCTGCACGACCAGTGCCTCGTTGGCGGAAGAGTGGGCACGTCGATCTCTTCCGCTCTGGCTCAGCGCTGAGATGTCGTGCGCTTTCGTTGCTATAGTTCCGCAGCGGTTTCTTGCGTTCGCTCGAGTTGGGTCGCGATTGTGAATACCCTTGGGTTGAGAGATCTCGCAGGCAGCACGAACAATTACTGTTTCAACGCTGATGTAAAAAGCTGATCATGAAAGCAAAGGATTGCGGCCAGCATGCGGTTAAATTGTGTTGGGTTATTTGGCGTGATTTAGAAAATATCCACCAATATTGTCGATAATTGAGACAAAGTTGCAAAAATACAAGCAGCGGACCTCAGCGGCTCTGTGCATCGACAACGGTCTGGACAAAGGGAAGCAAAGTTCGTCCATTCTAATCAGTCCGTCAGCTTCCCCGCTCCAGCTTTCCTCCGCGTGAAGCCATCGCACACTGGATTCTGGGCTACAGTTGCAAACCTTTTTTTCGCCTCAGCCTTTGACGTTTCTACTTTAAACATGAGAATGATTTTTTTAAACAGACTTGTGACCTTAGGAATTTACGGTACCACAGGCGCACACGTCAGCAGTGAAACCACAAAATCATTAGCTCTATTATTTATTATTATGTAAATACAGTACAACGCACACACCAAAAATCTGCTGGTAATGAAGGAAATCTATTTAACGAAGTTTTAGATGTTCAGGATAATAAAGCTACTGGAATGTGATTCGCGATACTCGGTGCTATGACCTTTTCCAGAACGTTGTCCATGTATTGCGCTACTTGGTCGAACCGCTCAGCGGTGAGCCTGGTAGTGTCTCGCGTTGGCACTCCTTTCCCACATGAATTCATGGAATTGTTGGCCATGAAATCCGCCATCTTATTGTGTTTTTGTTGTGATGTCTCCAGGTGATTCGTTTGAATTTGTCCCGGACTGTCCGCACTTGTTCATTGCTGTCGGCGAAGGCCAAAGCTCTGACTGTATGTAATGGGGCTCCCCCATCACATGGGTTCCCGGGTCAGGAGAGTGTGGGTTTTCACCCACACGGGTTTTACCACCTCTTCTAAACCCACCCACTACGTACAGTCGGTGACACATTAATATGTGTCACTCATGAACACT
>JAADVP010001043.1:0-11639 GCA_023335675.1 Globisporangium solare | reverse complement strand
TCATACCTCTCCTGAAATTGATATTTTACCATTTAAAGTGACAATTAATTATGGTGGAGGTGACTGTAATTTTAAATTAGTAATCGCATGTTGGCCACCACGTTTTTTTTTTTACTGGGCCATAATAATTGCATCACAAATGGTGCAAAACGAGGCCGCAGTGGCACCGCCGCGCGGCATCAACGTACGTGGCATCTCTGCAGCGAACGCGCCTCTGTTGCCGCGGCCTGACGCGCGCGCGCGTGTGCGTGTGTGCGTGCGTCTGCGCTTCGTGGGACTGTTTGATTGTAGGACTTTACGCTTGTCGAGTTTCTCGGCGAGGGCTCCACGGCGCATGTGTACCTCGCGGAACGACGCGAACGTGTCGACGCCAATTCGCACCATGAGAATGCGAGCAGTGCCGTCAATCACGTGGCGATCAAGGTGATCGACAAGCTTCTCGTGCGCCATGCGCAACTGGAGAACAAGGTCCAGCAGGAAATGGTGCTCCACGCGCAGTTGCAGCACCCAAACGTCCTGCGCGTTCTGGTGTGCCATTCTTTTTTCAGCATGTATAGGGTGTTGTCGAGCTATTACAGATATGCTGATTTGTCTAAATACGATACGGCGCTACGGTGTCGATGGTCTGAACACGCAGGAAGTGTTTGAGGACGGGCGTAATTACTACATGGTGCTGGAATACTGCGAGCAGCGCTCCGTGGCGGCGATGGTCAAGGCGCTTCCCGACCGCAAGCTCGACGATCGCACGGCCAAGCGCTTCTTCTTCGAGGTAAAAGCACAAGAGCGGCGGCATTAGGCTCAGGACGCTGACACTTCTGTGGAGCTTTCGTCTTTCTTCTCGATGCACCCCATTTATCCGCTCACGAGAGCATGTTTGTTTCTGCTCTCTCTCTGTTGCCACGCGTAGATGGTGTCTGGCGTCGCGTACCTGCATGCGAATGGTGTGCTGCATCGAGACCTGAAGCTCGCCAATTTGCTGCTGACGCGCGACTCCCACGTCAAGATCTCGGACTTTGGCCTCGCGACGCGCTCGAGGCACGCATGCGAATTTGCAAAGAATCGTTATTACGGGAAGCGCATGGTTGGGCTGACAAAGATGATGCTGTGGTTTTATTGCATCTCTCTATCAAGTGACGATCATATGACGGTCTGTGGCACGCCGAATTTCATCGCGCCCGAGATCCTGGCCAACGAGGCCTCGTACAGCGAGGCCGTCGACATGTGGTCGCTCGGGTGCATTCTGTACTGCCTGCTCATCGGTAAGGCGCCGTTCGAAGGTCGAAAAGTCAGCGAGACGCTCGCCAATGTGGCGAAAGCAAACAGCGACGACCTTGTGTTCGCGACGGGCTTTTCGGCCTCGGCAAGTGATTTGATCAAGCGATTATTGACCCCGGTAAGTGCCATATCCATATATATTGTGTGTGTGTTTTATATCGCAACTGCAGCGTGTGATTTTGTGTGGCAAATTATAATGACAGTCTGACTTGACGTGATGACGGTGCGCAGGATCCATCGCGGCGTCCGTCGGCTGTGCAGGTGCTATCGCACCCGTGGCTCCGAGAACATGCAAAGTCTGATTTGGCTATTGCGCCTCGCGTACGCGGTCTACGTCATGCGCTTGACCAGTTGCGCAACCCGAATGAAAGTGCGAAGCCAACCGCTATGAAAATGGCGACGCGTCGCACCGAAAGGACTGGTAGAGGAGAAGCGCTGCGCACAAAAATTGCACGCGCCAAGTCCAAAAGCAACCGGCAAACTGAGTATGGCAATAAGCTTGCCTGGTCTCAGCTACCATTCGCTGGTCACCATGCAAGTGCAAGTCAAAGCAGCGACTTGGACTCGTCCGTGAAGGAGCAGAATGGCGGTTTTGAGAGTGACGCGGAGTTTGAGTTGTCGCAACTTTCATCTATTTCCGATATGGTGGGTTCCGATTTTCGATCGTCAGGCGACGACAGTATTGAAGGAGAACGCCACCAAGACATCAGTGTCGAGGCCTCTCACGACGAGGTGTCTACTACTGAGGTCGTGCAAGCCAGTCATCCGTTGCCTGCCTTCGAAGACATCAGTGAAAGAAACAGCAGTGCTGCGATGCCAAGCATACCAATGCCGCCACCACCGCCAGTTTCGACGGCAGGGTCGTATGTGTCGGTAATTCTCCGCATGGATGTCCAAGATCTAAGTGTACTGGGTATCGGTCACGACTCGATCGAGACCGTGAAATGGATGTGCGTGGAGGCTCAACCAGTTGGAGCTCCACCAACGTTCACGCTTCGTGTTTCGAATGGTGTTGAGGTCGAGTACACACCATCGCGAGGACTTGTCGTCGGTCAATTGGCTGGCGCGACTCCAGTGCGATACGAGTTTGGCGGGTCGCTGAAAGGGAGCTATCCTCGTCTGAAACACGATGACGATAGACACAAGAATGGACCTGTATCGCCTGCAACGCCTTCCGCAATTACCAATGACCGATCGCGTGTGCTTGTGCGTCTTTGCCAATGCCTGGCGCTGCGTGCGATGCAACTGCGCAAGTCGGCGCTTCAACTGCCCACGAATCAATTGCCAATGGTGCATTATGACACGCTGTCAGAGTCGATTTTGACAAGATTGCGCGCACCGACACGTCTGGAGGCCGTGCTCCTGCGTCAGCAGCTGCCAGCTACAAGAGACGATGTACACTTGGATGCTGAGGACTGCAACGGCAACACGGTGATGACCACAGAGATCGCTGGTGTCGGACACGGCTACCTCGATGGCGCTGGGAATCTGCGCATAACATTTTTGGATGGCTCCCAATTGGCACTGGACGCGCATGGCAGTAAGTTGCAATTCAGGTTCTCGGCGGATTCGAATACCGTCGACACATTCCAGCTCGCGCCGACACGTCGAAGTACCTCGACGCTAGCTGCATCGTTTCTCCCATCAGCCGTGAAGAAACGATTGGAGAGTGTTCCTGCATTCATCCGAAAGCTGCGCGGCGCGTAACGAACGCCTCGACATTGTTGAAACGGACGCCTGACTTCTGGTAATAGCGCGTACTTCTTCACACAAAAATGAAGAGCGTGCTTCGAAACATCGCAGTTCGAGGCAATGTGTCATTCCTGGGTGATGAGGAAGAGTTTCATCCGCTAGACAATTTAGTCGCTGTGCGTGATGCAAATGAAGGAATTGTGTCGTCTCCACGAGACGAGCAACTTGCCGAACTCAAGCTGCTTTCTCGCGTGGAGCACGATGTGGCAGCTTCGTCGTTGCTGTCATCAGTTGCATCAGAAAGCGACGATGGTAGTAGAAACCAGGCTGCGCAGCGACTAGACCAACATTTCGGAGACCAAGGCAGTACAAAGACTGCGTTCACTGCCGTGCTCAGTGGAGGAGAGATGGCGAGTACGCCTGTCCACAGTCATTTAGACAGCTCAGCGTTGATGAACTCTAGCAGAACCACCCCCCCAGTACTATGGTGAAGAAAGGGAATCGACTTCGACAAACGAGCGTCCTATCGACACTGTGCGAGGAAGAAGGGTGCACGGAAGAAGAGACGCGCACGGAACCTTTTCTCAAAGCAAATCCGAATGGGGGATTTGCGCCTCTTAACGACATGGTGATGGATCCGCTCCTTGGGCAATACCCAACGCTTCATTCGACGCTTGTGATAGTTAACAACGAGAGCGAGCACGAGATGGAAAGCAGCCAGTTGCCAGATTTACCGGGTGATGAGCATCCAGAGGACTCAGACGGTGATGAGAACGAAAAAGACGAAGAGGATGACGAAGCATTTGCTGAAATGCTTGCTCAATTGTCCCACGACGCCAGCTCGTTGATGCTGTCAATCGGCGACCTCACCGTCCCGAGGCTTTCCAGAGTCCGTGATGTACTTGCACAAGCAGCAAGTCCACGTCACGACGTATCACCAGCTGCGGATGTGACCCAAGACGACCGATTGGATGACATCCTCTCACTGAACTCTAACTGCTCGACCGCGCCTTCACTCCCCAGAATGCGTCACCTTCGCACTGTTCTCGCGGTTGATACGATCCGCTGCTTCCTTCAGCGATACGAAAGAGAGAACGTGTTGCGCGCGGTTTCTGATGCAGTTCGCCAAATCTTTGACCACTATGCCCGTGTCCACAGCATCGAACCTCTTCGTCGTGCACCCGTGGTAGTCACCTGCACCAACATTACGCGAGTGGTGTTGCTGGCGCGGCAAACGCTTATGTTACCTGCAGAAGAAGCAAGCGACAGTTCTTTGTCGTATGCCTCACCGCGCAAATCAAGCACCCATACCTGCTACTCAGCACCAGCTTCATCTTCGTCGTTAGAGTCGCATCAAACGCGTTGCCAGTTGAGTCAGCAGCAGGAACAAGGATCAAGCGAATCATCCAGAGGAGTAGACGCAACGTCCAAAACGTCATCGCGCAATGGAGGAGGCACACATGGCAGCAAAGCCCTTGGAGGCAGCCTTTGCACGCACAACAGCGTGACTTCCGGGTCTCCTCATCGACGCAGCATCCTCGCAAGTGACGGCACTCACGTGCTACTGCAAGAAAAAATAGGTGCGTTCCAATACCGCGGGATTAGTCGTGCTACTGGGTTCGCGTTGTTCAAAGTCAATCGCGAAGATGCGGCGACCGCAGGTGCGGCCGCTAGGCGACGACAGAGATCCATCGCGTACGGTAATGAATGCAAGCGCACATATCTGAATACGAAGTGAGTGAAGCAAGAGCGCAAAAGAACCAGAGGCGAAAGAGCAACCCGGACGATAACAAGGTGCATAGACAGCGGGTTGAGGAAGGATCAGCGACCAAGTGCTCCCCGCGAGTTGCAGCCTGATTGCGATTAGTGGAGAGCGTTATTCTAGCATACTTGATATTATGAAGCGTGTAAAAAAATATCGAGAAAATAAAGACGACCAAACGCGCAGCGCTCTCGAGAGGCAAAAGATGCAGAGATTAGCCGGTGCCATTGTGTGAGATCGCTAGAGAGGCATCGTTCGCGTATTAACTCGCTCCAAGCAATTCCCCTACTCCCTCGACAGCTTCGAGCGAGGCTGATACGTTGATCGTGGCCTCCCGGACGAGCTCCCGAACAATGATCCTCGGTGGCTGTCGAGCTGGATTGCACAAGGGCATTGCAAGGACATTGCAAGGTTACCGACCTCCTGGAGGAGATAAAGATGTTCCAAGTTGTAATGAATCGTCTCCAACGAGATGTGACGTTGGGCATCGGTGCGAGACACCTCTGACGAACTGCTTAGCGATTTCGGTGCGCTGGAGGCTCGTTTCAATCCGGTTGCTTCCATTGTGCCCAAAAGCGTTCGGAAGCAGCCCGAACACGTCGACACAACGCAGCCACGGTGTGTCGACGTGGTAGTAACGGTAGAGCGTCTCTCTCTCCTCGTCCAAGAAGTATATGCTCGACTACTTTTGGACGAGCATGCTCTCAGAGGTGCTGAAGGAGATTCTCTACCTGCTCCTGAACTGGAAATTGATCACTCATGAGGTTCTATCAAGGGCCGCCAGGATCCTTCGGAACAAAGACAGCGAAGAAGATTGCGAAAATGTGACTTCTGACAGAAGTCGCAACATTTCATCCATATTGCAATATACTTGGGATTATTGCTATTGCCACACTAATTGATTGACTATTGGACTACAAGATAGCTGCACGAATTGCGAAGTGAACGCCGGAGTTGGTTCGGGAGTCGGTGGATTTCATTGCATTCGGAGGCTTGGTGATGTAGGAGTGCATGGACATGGGCAGCAAAGGTTGTAAGTATTCGAGCAACGAGTGTAGCAAGTGGGCTCGGTTGGCGCATTCAACGGATATACCCGCTTCACACTAGGCGGCTTCAGCTTCACAGTTTCTTCGTCCGAGGCTTGGTGGACATAAGCTATTTGTGCGTCAAAACGACAGCGCTCATACTGCAACACAACGTTTGAACATGGCGTTGCCCTCGCGCGTCGTTTGAAGACCCTGGGTTTATCGCTTCGGTCCCGCCACCCACACGTTATCGCTGGCGTTGGTCGTCATTTGCTAGGCACAACAACGTTTGCGTTTGAAGAAAAAAGCGTGGGCGCTAGATGTATTAACTAGCCTACGTTCGATTGAATCATCGTACGGGTAAAAATACGCACGAGATACGTCGTCGTCGTTCAGCTATGCGCATCTATTCTCAGTGGCATGAGGTTGAAGTAAGGTGGAGAAAAAATACGAACATTTGCAACACCACACACAAAACAAACTGGTGACGGCACGGCAGCCCATAAGACACACTGATCGTATCACTTCGGATAATAAGAAGACACGAATTTTCGTTGCTGACCGAAATAGAGTGGTTGCACATCACATCACAGCCGAGCCGTGCGATTTGGACGGCTCACATATTCTTTCACCCAGCAAAACACCAACACGATTTTGCTGTTGACGAACTGACAGCCATGAGTAGGATCGTGAACCAACTCCAGCGCGTCTACGAAGTGCGGGCAGAATGGCAAGTCGATCTAGGCGGCCAATATTCCCTCTCTCGCTTGCGCGATTTCAACGAGTATAGCAAGCGCGCGAGTATACTTCGTGTCGCCGCGGTGTGCTTTCTGACGCCACTGCCATGCCTCGTACTGGTGACGCTGGTGGATTGCATCCCACTAGCCTCGCTGGATGCAGGCATCGATGCGAACTACGTCTACTGGATCCGCAATTTTTTATTCACGGTAATGGTATCGCACACGGTCTTGGAGCAATTCCACACGACCGTGTTGGGGTTGCGCATCCGGTTCAGCCATGTCCATACAATTGCGTTCGTCTCCAGCCTCGCCGCTTTTGCCTTCGAGTACATGATGTCCCACGTGGTTGGGTCCCCGCTTCCGTTCACGCTCGCGAAAAGAGTCTTCATCTGGGAAACCACAATTGTCGTCATGTTCCTGTACTTCTTTGGCAGAACCATCCGCGCGAACGAACAAGTCCAAAATGACCTCAGGAACTCAGTCGGAGTGCTGTACGGCCAAATATGGATGTCGGTCGCCTACCCAGCGTTCATTTGCGGCTTCGAGGTGACTGACCCTTCGGCACAGGTATACTACGTCGTACTCTTACCCATACTCAAACTTTTCTTCAAGAACCGGATCAGCCGCTTCATGAGCGAGTACGATGATAAGAAACCTGAGAACGTCATCATCAACGTCGAGTTCTTCAACGCGTTCTACGTGGCGTGCTGTATGCAACAGACATCATCGATTTCGACGATACTGGTTCTCGTGCTTGTCGATTGGGCGCAATTGGCGGTTTCGCTGGCGGAACTCAGAGTCATCAATGTGAAAGCAAAACGTTTCCTGAGTGCGATCCCGCACAACCACGAGTGGTACGACAAGTCGGCCATTGAGGTCGTCTATGCATCGTCAACGAAGACGAACGAGTCCGGGCCCACCCGTCGCTTCGAGGATCCTGCTTGAACAGCGGCCAAGCAGCGTTTCGACGACGAATCTCGAAGCCCCAAGAGCCGAAGATCCCAAACAGCCAGCGAAACACCGTGCGTGTCTTGCCGGTTGCCTCTGTTCGGTCTCTACATGGCAGGGATATCGGGACCGCAGTGGATGCACCAACCTGCGCGAACATCACAGTCAGCCAGGCTTCACTGCTCACTGAGCTAGTGCGGGGATGGGTTGGAGAGCCTCATGGCTCACTAAAAGAGCGTTGCAAACCCACCGTCGATTTGCTTGCAGACGCAACTGAGCGACTCGCGTTTGTCAAGCGCGTCACAGAACTATTGTTCACAATTGAGTTCGTGGTGCTGATCGAGTACGTCGAAGTGATTGTCCCGATCATCTACAGTACGTGCGCATCGATGTGTTCTAGCGTATTTGGTTGTTCTTGACTACGCAACCTTTTGGTCATCTCACGATGATTTTGTGGACCATGTTGCATTTGAATGCGCAGCTACTTACATCGTCGGCGTGTATCATTTGCAAAACCGAGCGTACTATGCACAGATCGCGACGCTCGACGACAGTGATCTCAAGCGAACGATTTCCAATGTGATGATCTACGCCGGCCTAGAGTTCGTGTCGTTTACGGCCATCACCATCACGATTTATCGGATGATGGGGATCGCGACGCTCAAGCAGCTGTCATTTGTGCTCGAGCGACAGTGGACCGTGGTGCACTCGAAGCTGCTCACGTGGGTTTTTTTGCAGTCCAGAACTCTCTCGACCATTTTGGTACGGTCCTTGCCTTCTTGCCTCGATGTGTAACCATCTTCATATCATCTTGGGGGTTTGGTTTGTGGTTGGAAACTGTAGGGTATGATTTCAGCTTCCAATTTGCGTGGCTCAAGAAAAAAACGTAGTCCAGTGGGACGGAATACGTTGGCACATTGCGGCTACCCGACTCGATTGACTGGATACGTGTACACCGCAGCACCCTCATCCTCACTTCTTAACATCACTTAGTGTCAACACGTTTGACAGTTTCTTCTACAAAGACGTGTCTGCAGATCAAGCTCATGCTATGCTGTGAACTCATTTCTTGTCCAAATGCACAATACTTCAAGTACGAAGTGGCGTTAAGCTACAGCCACAAAGCGAACAGAAACCGGAGCGCAATTCACGCGAGCACTCTTGCGTGCTCCAATCTTCGCATTGATCGATGTGCAGGCTCTGATTTCACGCGCCGACTGCACACGAACTACGAGGTCACTCATTGAGCTCTTACGCCCAATCAACACGACCAACCAAGCTCTCGACGACAGCAAGCATCGCACTGGTACAAACGCGTTGCTTTTTCATTCATTAGATCGGCTCTAGAATCTGTGGCGCTGACATGGTCGACGCCCTGGATCAGCATGTCGAGCCCGAGAGCACAACTCGGCATCCTCGTTTACATACTCTGCTAGAAGGGCGACACGATCTGCACCTTTCGTGGCGGCACGCTCGCGCGCTTCGAGCAGACAGCCAACGGACGAATACTCGACCACGGCTCGGAGCACAGCGTCGAAGCCATGCGCAACAGCGTCATTAAGCAAGTCATCGTAGCACAGCTCTGGTCGATTTACACATAAATACTTGACAACTTTGTCGTGGCCGCCGACAAATGCGCCATGCAGCGCTCTTTTCGTGCACCATTCGGACCGGCATTCGTGCAGGAACTGTATGATATCGAGGTGTCCCTGGCCTGCAGCATTGTCCATTGCTTTCGCTGTCACAGGACCGCTCCGGTTTTCGTGCAAGAATCTCACCACGGCGAGGTGGCCGTGGAACGCCGCCCATTCCATTGCTTGCGGCTTGCAGCCTTCTGTACGGTGTTCATGGAGGAACTGTATCACGTCTAAATGACCACCCCACGCGGCTTCATCTATTGCGTTCGTCGTGCATCCTTCCTGGCGCTCTTCGTGGAGAATCCGGACGATATCGAGCCGCCCCGCTGCAGCCGCATGGTCCATCACAGCTGTCGTGCACTGCTGCGCTGGGTTGTTCTTGTGCAGGTACTCGACGACGTCAAAGTGTCGCTTTTCAGCTGCGCAGTCCATTGCGTTCGCAGACGCGCTGCCGGGACGATTTTCGTGCAAGAATTTTACGATCTCCAGGTTGCCCGACCGCGCCGCATTGTCCATTGCGTACTTGTCGCAGCCTTCCGCGCGGTTCTCGTGCAAGAATCGGACGATCTCCAGGTGTCCAAAGCACGTAGCCTGCGCCATGGCCAGTTTTGTGAACTTGAGCTGGTGCTCGTGGCACCACTTGATGACCTCGACGCTGCCGCTTTTCGCTTGCAGGTTGGCATCGATCTTCCGAGTCATGTGCGGAAAGTGCGCGTGCACCCAGTCCGTGAGCCGAACGTCTCGCAGTCGGACCGCGTCCTTCATCATGCTGGAGCCGAGGTCCCACTCCGGGTGTCTTGGCAGGCGCTCATGCAGCCACTGCAGCATCTCCACGCGGCCATAGAACGCTGCGCACTGCATGACGCGCGCGAAGCTCAGCTGGGGGTAGCGGTCTCTGTAGTGCGCAAACGTGTGCATCGCATACAGCATCTCGAGCACGCGCAGATCGTTCTCGGCGATCGCGAGATGCGGCAGCACACCGACGATGCCCGGCTTAATGTACGCCCGATCGCGCCATGTGCGACCTGCGGCGTACGCCGGCATCGCCTGCTTGTAGAACCGCTGGACGCGCCACGGCCACCCCGTCGCGCACTCCGTGACGCACCGCAGCAGCGTCGGGTCCGCGAGCACCTGCGCCGCAGCTCCTGGCGCACGCGCATCGCTCATTGCGCTCTTCGTCTATGCAATGCAGAGTTATATTGTGCACCATTGCTTTCAGTGTCTTGTTTTTCCCGCGCTGTTTCACCCAGTGACCCAGTTAAACCCATTGACAGTCTTCATGATACAGCCTTTCTTATTGCCAGTGAATGAAGTAGTTTGTATGTCACCACATGCAACTTATTCTGCCATCAAGCGATCAAATGCTGCGTCGATTTGGCGGCCACTTTGCGTTGTGAATCATCAAGAAACCGGAAGTGTCCAGATACTGAGGACACTTCGCTTGTTGGCCGCATTTGGCATCCGTGAGTCAGTTCGGGCATGTGTGAGCGAGGCCGCACGAGGAAAGCTCGTTTGAGATCCGATCAGTCCAGAGAGCGACGTCCTCGGTTCAATCCCTTTCGTGTGCGGCCTCGCGAGCCTCGATAAGACACAGCCGCGGTTTGAATACGCTAGCATGACTCCCTTGTGATCCCCTCGCAGCGGTATCGGATACTGTTGATTGCATCAGTTGTGCTTGTCAATTAACAATTTGCGTGGAGGTATTTGACAAGATCGAGATGTCCAGTCCTTACGGCACTACTGAACGCACCTGAGGTGCACCCTCCAGTACGATGCGAATGCAAAAGACTCGATTGTTTCCAGGTCTCTACGTTCTGCAGCACGATCTATTGCGGCTTTCGTGAACTCGTACCTATTCACCTACGCTTGTGAAGCCACCGAGCACGATCGATCTCGCCCAGTGCAACTTGCTGGTCGCACAAGGTGGGGTTCACGAGAATGTGCTCACTTGGGAATAGATGGTGCAGTCAGTCGAAAATGCAAAGAGCGCCCATTGATAGTCGACGCGCCACCAAACGTTTGCTTTCGTGCAAGTAATGTGTTCACTGGACGACAGGCACACTGAGCTGGAGCTACCGCAAGATCTCTCTGTAGTCTGTCTAGTAATGCACGACATCGGTGAACTGCCTGAAACGGTCCTCGAGCGCACATATTCAGGAGCACGCGCAGTACGCCGCTTGTTCTCGATCGCAGCGATCTACGGGAGCGCTCAGTCGAGATCCTCAGGCTCACACAGAGGCCAGGGTACTCGAAATGGAAATATCTCAGCCGCAGAGCTGTGATGACTGCTTTCTTCTCAATTTCGCGAACGTCACCGCCCAGTTGGTCGTGAAGTGCTTGATCTGCGTCAAGAGCGACGGGCTCCCCCAGCACATGGAGTGCTGGCGCTGTGGGTGTGCTGCATCCATCTTCCTTTGTCGAAGGAATGAGGTTTATTACCATTTAGGTTGGACTTTTCATTTCGCTAATTCAACTACTCTATAAGTATACGAGTTAAAGTGTAAACTTACTCTTGAGTCGATTTAGCTGTGTGTGTTATCCAGAAAGGAAACTGGAGTTG
>JAADVP010001042.1:0-11648 GCA_023335675.1 Globisporangium solare | reverse complement strand
TTCGACGAGCTGAGTCACGTCTTCAACAGACTCTCGCTGAAGCAGAGCACTGGTATCGAAAGAAGGAGGATCTGGAGCATCACGTTGTTTCTGTGGCGCTACAGAGACTGGCAAGTTGCTGCTACCACAGTTTGGCTTCTTTGCTGCCTTGAACAGGAACTGCACGTCTCTCCACTCCATGTCAATTTCGACCAAGGCGTCTTCGACCTGCTTTTCTTGAGTAGCATTCTGGCTGATTTCTAAAACCTTGCTGAGATGGTCAAGCGCTCCACCCTCGAGTACTTTCAGCAGCGTCAAGGGATCCTGCGGGTCAAGGCTCAGACCAAGCAGCGCGGATACTTCTTTCAAGTGGCGCTCCTTCATTGATGGATTTAAAATCGCACCGACGAGACGAGCGTTCTCACGGAAATCCGTCAGCTGCTTTTTCAGCATCTCAGCTGTAATCGCTGCGCCAGCAGAGTTCAGGTGCAAAATCTTTGAAACATTTGTGATGATCATTAGCACTTGATGCAGCGCTTGTATTGCTTCGCTTGCGTCCAGTTCAAAGAGGTTCCCGCGCAGCCAACGCGGGCTCATTTCACGGAATTCACGCGCAGTCTTCCATAGCTGCTCGTACGGTTCCATTTCTTTGGCAATGCCGTCCAGTTTACTGAAATCGGTTGTTTTCCACTGCAACTTCGTTTCTTCCTCAATGGCCGCTTCCATCGTCTTTCGGAAAGAAAACAGCGTGTCTTTCATTTCTGCGAGTTGCACAACGTACGTTGCAGCATGTCGTAGATCACCTTTCTTCGCAAAGCCTTTGGCTTCGCCGTCAAACTCCTCGATCTCAGATTGGAAGCGGGTGCGCTTTGCCAAGAAGATCGTCTCGATCCTCGCGCGTTCGTTCACCAGAGAGGCTTCTGCGCCGCGAAGGAGCTTGTTGATGTGGCTTCGCCACTTGATGGTCTTTGCTGTCGACGTAAACACATCTGGCGCCAAACGGAACAATCCCGCGCCAATTCCGCCAGGTGGCCGGAATGGTGAAGCCTCCATAGTATCGCCATCTCGACTACTTGGAAGTCCTGATTCGAGCGCATTCCCGATGTACACTGACTCTCGCTCAAAGAGAAGGAATTTAATCCTCTCCTTGACAGTGCTCGCTTTTTCTTGCAGCTCAAAGAGCTTGGATGTCTTGAGTGATTCGACGAATGCCTCGGTGTCGACTAGTTCATACAGGTCCATCGGCTTCTTCGCTAGCCTCGCCGCCACATCCTTATATTCATGACGTAACTCTGCGTTTAGTCGAGTAGCATTGTCTTGAGACTCATGAAGCAGACGATTGATCCACCGTGCGAATCCAGAGAGCAAGGAAGAGTTCACGTGACCACAGTCGACACAAAAAAGTCTCAGGTACTGCTTGTCATGCGCTTCTGCTGTTATCCGCATTGCTGTTGCTCGGATTGTTTCCATTTGCGTTCGGCATGCCGCAATGTCGTTTTGTTCTCCCAATTCGTGTGTGTCGATGCAGCAAACGCAGCGATACGTGTGAGTAAAGGCTTCGTACTTCGCTTGCAGTTGGCGCAAGTGGCGCATGTTCTGCTCGACGATTTCTCGAATTTGGATGGTGACTAGAACGATACCATCTTCTCGCGATGACGCGTTCCATAGAAACAGAGCTCCTGGCGTCGAGAACTGCAGAGGCTCGCTAAACTGAGTCTCGATCCTTCCGAGGTTACGAAATAGCTGCGGAAAGTTGTGGAGAACACTGAGCAAATGGCTGGAGATGTCGACTAACGGATTCCGAAACTAACAAATGCGGCAGTTAGTACATGCAACAGTCAATTCTTGAGGGAAAATCGACAGATGTATGCTGCGTACCTGCACTTCGCCATTCTCCATCGCTAAGGATATCAGAAGGCCTGAAAATGAGGGACACTTGCTCGTTCGCTCGTCGTATTCACCAAACAATGATGCTTCAAATTTGGGCTCACTGAAGAGCTCAAAAAAATCGACATACGCCTTCACGGACTTCACAACCAGCGAGCGTATTTGGAGCGACATGAGAGTTCCAATAGAATCAAAAAGATGACGCACGCGAAACTCGACAGCTGCAGCGGAGGCACGTGCGGAAACAGTTTGCGCTCTAACTGTATCCTCAACCATCGATTTCGCTTTCCAGTACCAATCCTCCATCAGAAGCTTCTTCATTCTCGCAGCATGCTGCAACTGCTTCGTTTGGAATGAATACAAATTCAAAGGCTGACTCGCCGAGCTCAGCGCTTCCACGCTTGGCAAGTTGACCAACAGTATCGACGGCTCGACATCATGCCGCGCAGACTGGATGATACGAATCAGGGTATCTGAGAGCATATAAAGCGAGCTAAGTTTCGCTTTCGCTCGCTGTCTCCGTCTCAACTTGCCGCCTACCAGGCGATTCCGTGGTTCATCGTCTAAAGCACTCACACCACTTTCAGCTGTGCTCTTGAGCATTTTCTGTGGTCCAGTTCTTGGCTTCCCAGCGAGCATTTTCAAATCAGGGAGGTACCCGTTGACCCCTTCACTATTTCCCCATTTCCAACGCATTGGAGGCGCAGCGTGAGAAGGAGATCCGTGAGGAATACGAAGGCGTTGACAAGCTTCCTCACGCAGCAAGATATAGTCGAGTATCGCCTTCTTTGCACTAATGTAGTAGTTCGCGATAAACTCATCCTGCGCAGCGCTCAAAATCAGCTTCATACGGCCTTGCGGTGGCTCTGTGAGGTACTCCACAGCTGACGATACGATTCGCTCGGTAAGCTGGGAAGAAAGTGGAGTTAGCCAGCGGCGCTCAAGAAGTTGATTGTCCCCCGCAATGTAAGCAAAGTATCTTTCTTCTGATTTCGATTCAGGCGTCAGTTTGCTTGGGGATAACTCGATCGTCTGATTTTTATCGGCACGGGGTGGAGAAGACAACTGGTTTCTTGAAAAAACGCTGCGGTCAATTGTTTCAGCTTTTCGCTTGCTTCCCTCTGGAGAAGCTGACACAATTCCTTGCCATGACGCTCCGGGCTTGAGCGTTTTGGGGAAGTTTGCATTATAATCTGCAGTATGTCCTGCCATTGAGCCACGGTGCGTTGTGTCCTCGTAGAAGATGATTCCGCCTCCGAGTGTTCTTGCTGTATTCACGCTGCTCACTGGAGCTCTTTGCATCGCCAGCTGTCGAGCAGCCGGAGTGAAATTTGACGCAATTCGATTGCTCGGCACCAAGAATGCTACATTTCGATCTGGTTCAACGCACAACGTCCGACTGAGAGGATCGAACAGTAGTGGGAAGTCTGGGGACAATGTCGCGAGTTTCAACTGATCTTCAAGCACGCTGGTGTCGACCACTGGGTGTGGTGAAGACTGCGGCGATGCGCTAGACAATGGCTGTGACGGGTTCCGATATCGGGACTGCAACTGCTGCGATCGCGGTGGTGGTGCCCTGAGAGGCAAAGAAGACGCCTTAAGGTACTGCTGCTGCCGGGGATTGTACTTGCTCAACGGTCGTCGCGGATTCTGACTGAGCTCAAACTCAAAATTTGAAATCGCGCTTGCACACTCGAAGGCTGGATTTACTTGAATCGCGTGAGAGAAATCCGCACTTGTCAGAAAATTATTCCCCTTTTTTATCCGCACCCACCACCGCGACAGTCGTTACGAAAAATATTAAAAGAGAAACAAAATGCTCCCAGACGCTTTTGACACTTACTTAGAAGTTGGTGCGGTCGTCGTCGCAGCGGCTCGCTGCAGATTCCTCTTCACTACACTTTCGCCGGTCCGGGTTTCGTATTCTATGGCCGATTTCGGCCCCCAAGCGGTTCGGTATGGCGGTACATTTAGCCATGCATAGGAGTAAACAAATGGCACTTTAAGCGCGTACCGTTGGTCGAGGGAGCATGTGACGATCAATGGTTCGATTTCGACAGGATATCACGCCGATACCGATATTCAGCTCCACCTGATGCCATCCATCCCAGAACAAGAGCATACACATTCACCGAGCAGATACGTACGCCTTGCTTAGCAACTTGGGCACCGATGTTATGGCTTTCAAAGGCAACGTACGTGCTTGCACTGGTTCATTGCCTGGTCAATTTTCTAAACCACTGCTTGAAGCCATTCTTGGGCTTTCGCGGCGTCAATGGCACTCCCACAGCACGACGCCATTTCGAGATAATTGGACGCGAAGACGTCGGAAGCCTTGGGCGTTTGGGGGTTGGCTTCTGCATTCGAAGTGGAGTTGGCTCGAGAGTAGGATGGCGGATAGCCAGTGGGCTTTGCAAGCTGGAGCGCAAACGTTTCTAAAAATGCTTGGTCTGGTTCTACGCGCGTAGAGCCCAATCGACGTTAGCCGAGCTCTGCTATCGAGCCACACGTCACTCCAACTACCAACTCGGAACCCCCATATCCCACTTACCGAAAAACGGCATCCGGATGTTCATGGCGTGCACTTTCAGCGTGATCGTTCCAAAACGAGGAATCGTCGTAGGGACTTCCATCGCAATCTACAACAGGACAACGACCCGCCCCCATATCCCCAACGTACTCGTATTTGTACCGACACTATTTATTAAAAAAGAAGATAAACAATAAATACATCGCATTACCTGCGTTTGAACCCAATCGCACAGAAATTTCCACACAACGCCGCATTGTTCCGCTGCGATCGGGAACGAGTTCATGAGCGACCGCGGGGTCTTTGGAGGCAACAGCGCGAGCGATCCGATGCGGCGTGGACTCGCGACGGTACTCTGGTCCGCACTGGCAGTGGGTGCTGTGGCGCCTGTACCGACAGGCGGGAGCATGCAAGGAAGCGGCGTCGCGCTCGGCAAAGGAAACGCCTGCCCGCGGGTGTCGTGACGGCGGGAGACGCGTCGAGGCACGTGAAGATGGTGCGCTCGGTCACGACGTCGGCGGCATTGAGGGCGTCCATGCTGCGCGTGCGCAGTTGGGGGGGGGACTTTGCGAGTGCGAGTGCGCAGAACGCGGAAAGTGTCTCTTCAAGTCTCGGATGGACTCAGACACGGAGTCAGACTCAGTGCGAGCGGTCTCAGACGAGGAGTGTTTGCCAATCAGTGATTCCACATGCTTGTCAATCATTCCAGTACAGTGCACATCTGTGGGAATGTTTGTCAATCACCCAGCACATCACTCACAAAGATCGGGATATTCGATCTTGGAATGCTCCAGATTTTCGGTTTATCCCGCGCGGTTCGTCCCGTTTGAGCTAAGGTGTCAATTACCCGAGCGGGATGTTGACGAAGTTTTGAGAAACCAAACCAAATGTGGGAACTTTTGACGTCAACCAGCAGCACAAAACACTGGGCGTCTGCATTTTGCTGGGTCTTTAGACGCATGCGAGCTTCAAACATTACAGTAATTGCGAACGTGTACACGTTGGCGCCACTTATCACGCATCGTGAACCCCACAGTGGCACACGATACCCATTTGATGGACCGACTAGGGGACCTTGAGACACCATGCTCGTTGATTGCAGATGCATGTTGTCCCTCGATCCCACATGTTTGTCGCCGTAAAGTACGCACAGTGGCTAGTTTGCGCAACTTTTCCGCACTTTACGGATGCCGCGATCGATCGATCGAACTGTGCGTGTATTGATTGCACAGAACAGCATTCGCGTTACACAATAATGCTCCCCACCATCTTCAATCAAGAAGCTGGTCGATACAAAGCGCCGCACTTTTCTCTTTGATTGCGGTTTTCCGCGCGAAACGAGCGGCGCAAAATGCTAAACAGACTGTTGCCACAATGCAATTCGCTGCTTGATGTGTGGATCTACATCAAGGTCTCATTGATGCTGGCACTGTAGCACCTGCACATGGGCTTTCTCAGTAGGTACTGCTGCGCTCGATGGATGGTGCACTGAAGGCGCTCCGTCAATGCGGCGGCGATGCGCCATCAAAAGCTGCGTCACGGTGAAGTCGCTCACGCTGGACAGTGCTGTAGTAAGTGACAGGCTGACACCATTAAGTGCGACTGTAAACATATGGCGGCGCAGCAACGAGCCATCCATCAGGTTTCAGCGCGCAGAGTTCTTTCTGATACACAACTCCCACACAAACGTGAGGAGCTCAAGCACGGGTTCCTCATTACAGAAGCAGTCGACAGAAGCGTCCTCGTCCCTCCTCGCACGGGGCCTTGGTCCCTCGCCCGCATTCCGGAATGCGTCGAGCGCAACGCAGGCGGCCGCCGACGAATGAGCACGACGTCGCCCGAGCGAGACAGCATCACGATGCTCGGCTTGTCTCCGCGCAGGAGCTACGAGAAGTTGCGCCACGGCTTCGACGACATGTTCGAAGGCGGCGCGTTGCGTGACGGTGGCGCGCCGAGGCTCTTCTCCAAGGACTGCATTGGACTCGTCGCGCAGTACGCCGCCGTCGGGCTCATCGATGGCATTCTTCCAAACGTGGTGTATCCGTTCCTACAGAACTACCTCAATCTCGATGGGACAGAGACGGTGACAGCGGCGACGTTGGTCCAGCTCGCGTGGTCCTTCAAGGTGTTTTACGGCATGTTGTCGGACTGTTTCCCGATTTACGGCTACCGTCGTCGTCCGTACATGATCATCGGGTGGGCAATCGCGATCGCGATGCTGGTCATCATGGCGGCCACCCCCGCAGGCGAGCCTTACTACGGCGACCCAAGCATTCGTGACACCAACGAGAAAAACATGACTGTCGCGCAGCTCACAACACCGAGCCCGTCAGCTGCAGAAAGCGGGTATAAGTACATCGTCCCGATGATGCTTTGCGCCTTCGGGTACCTTCTCGCCGACGTGTGCGCCGACGGCATCGTCGTGGAGCTCGCCCAGCGCGAACCGCTGGCTGTTCGAGGTACGACCCAGAGTGTCATCTACGGCACGCGGACCGTGTTCAACATCTTGGCGTCGTTCGTGGTCGGGTTCGGAATGAACGGCGTGGACTATGGCGGTGATTTCAGTTTCTCGATCTCGTTCTCGATCATGATGCTCGGTCTCGCAGTTGTCATGGCCCCGATGCTCCCGATTACCTGGATGTTTATTCACGAAGAGCGCGTTGCTCGAGTCCATCTCCGCGAGTATATCCGCACTCTATGGCAGACTGTGCAAACCCGAGCCGTGTACCAGGTGATCGCGTATATGTTCTTCTCTGGGTTCTTCTCGCGCTTTTTCTTCGTGAGTCGTCTGCCGATTCAGTCGATCTGGGTCAAAGCCCAGCCAATCAACGAAAAGATCAGCGGACTCGTATACAACGGCTTGTTTGCAGGAGCCATTTGGTTCACGGGCAAGCACGGCCTCCACTGGGATTGGCGCTGGGTGCCCGTGTACACGATGATCATCTTCGTGATTCTCGATGCCGTTTGCGTGCTGTTCACAGTGTGGGACATCTACCGCGCGCAGTGGTTCTGGCTCGCGATCCCTGTGGTTGAGCAGATCCCGATGGGCATATCGTTCATCGTCTCAACGTTTGTCATTATCGAGCTATCGACCGAGGGCCACGAGGGTGCGATGTACGGTCTGCTGACGACGGTGAGCAACCTCTCAGCTCCTTTTGCAGCGACGATCACGAAGAACGTGGACTCGCTGTTCACGCTCGACAACGACACAATCAAGGGAGACACCACGGAAGTGCGTCGGGATATCACGATCACAGTGCTGCTCATGTACGCCGTCAACTTGCTCTCACTTTGCTGGCTGGTGCTCCTGCCTCGTCAGAAGGAGGAGACCCAGATGCTCAAGCGCCTTGGTGGATCGAGCCACTTCATGGGCACATTCACCGTGTGCTACCTGGTCTTCGCGCTCACGTGGTCTGTGATCACGAATTTGCTGAGCATCTTTGAGTCGACATCGTGTCTCACGATTGCTGGCGGCAATGGCTGCTAACCACTTCGGGATGCAACGTTATCGTCACTTATTTGGTCCTGTCTGCAGTTGTGCATCAAAATGTATTATATTATACATGGTTGAGTTTTGTTCATTCGCGCCCGAGAGGGAGGGAGCTTCTGATTGCCAGGTAGCGCTTTTCTATTCAGTTGAATCGCATTGTGAGCTGCGTGGCAATGAAAACGTGCAGCACACAACGTCTGGATACCTTTGAAGCATGAGTTCTCTTGATGATTGCATTCACTTGGCACATACAAAACTGCGCGGATTTAAGAGTGGTTGCGTATTTAACACAATGAACCACCGAATGCTGTGCCTATTTGGAAGTGAAGCCAAAGACTGCTGCCACCGACTCCAGTGTTGAGTGATACGAGCCACAGTGATACATCGTTAAAGTAGATAATCGAGTGGTAAATTTCTTGGATAACTGGGAGATAATTCACTTTATCGAAAGACTATGCTGATACAGTCCAGTTCCTGACCGGAGGGATCTTTCTTGCATCTGATTCGCTCACAAGTATCTCTCCCTCTACTATCCACTACACACCTCTTAATGGTTGCTTATTGCTTTCTTCTAGTTGCTACAGCATCAATTAGACTAGTCAACTAGTAGTTTTAGTTTTCTCAACTCCGCATGAAATCCTTTCTACAAACTTTAGCGGATTACAGTACTGTGTTGCAAGATGAGGGCGGATGGGTGCATTGGGGGCAGACGAAAACGAGCGGCGGTCGTTCGTTCACCCGCGCCACTTTTGCTTTTGCCCCGCGAGCCGCAGTAGCCGCCGCCGACAAGGAGAGATCAAGAGAGAGACGATGGCAGCGCGCGACCGCAGTCCGCTGCTGCGCTACGGATCCGAAGCCGCCGACGCGCTCCCGCGGCAGCACGCGCCAGCTGGCGGCAAGCCCAGCGGCGTCTTCAAGAAGAAGCCGACGCTGTTCTACGCGCTCAACGGCGTGGCGCTGCTCGCGCTGCTCTCGGTGTGCGTGTCGATGCACAGCACGATCATGCGGCTCGAGGCGCAGGTCGCGACGCAGTCGGTGCAAGTGCTCAACACTGTGAGCGCGTCGAGACGCCGTCACAGCCACCACAAGGAGAAGGACGACGACAACGACGACGAGCCGATGGTGATCGAGCGCCTGCCCATGGCGTTCCTCCCGTCCAAGTATGCCGTCAGCTACGTGACGCCGCGCCAAAACCAGGCGCACCGCGGCACGTGCTGGGACTTCGCGACGATTGGCTTCCTGGAGCAATCGTACCGCGAGAACGGCGTGCGCAACGGATGGCTCGACGAAGACGAGTACGTTGCGTTCTCGGAACAGGTATGCGCGCTTCTGTGAGTGAACTGTAGACACACGACCGTGGTAGGCGTCGAACTCACTTGTGTGCTTTGCTTGTAGGCGTATGGTGTGGAAATCCTGAAGCTCTGCACGGGTCCAGCGGATTCTCCGCAGCAAGAGGCGTGCCGCGTGGCAGGTGATGCGGTGCGTCGATACGCACAAAAGTCAAAGGGAACACAGAAGAGCTCTTACTGATCTATGTGCATGTCTCTACACCCTGTGGCATTCGGTAGGTTTGGGAAAACTCGACCGAAGGCGGTGAGGTGCCACTGATGTACTACCTCCGCGAGGGGCTCCAGGAGTCCATTTTTCCCCAGACGGTCTGCGAGTACTACATGAACGACGGTAACGACACGCTTTGCCCCGGCATGGAGATCGCGCGCGCGTCGAACCCACTAAAGTTTGCCGTCAAGGTGCGCAATGCATGCCACCCACCCTTATATGCAGTGACGAGCCTGAGAAACGAGAGCTAACAGCGAACGCTTTTCTTTTTTTGCAGAGCATGGACACCAAGTACGAGGACATGTCGGTCCGCGAGCACCTGTTCCGCAAGAAGCAGGCCATGCCGCTGTCGACGCCCGTCGCGATGGTTACGCACTACTACCCGTGCATCGGCTCCTTTGCCAGCGACCCGCACTGCCAGCCGGAGCAGTGCACGTTATGCCCACCAGACATGTCGATGACGACGTGTTGCGTGCCGCTCAAGGGCGGCAGCAACCGCAACATGGAGGGCGAGTTCTTCAGCCACCGCGGCATGTCGATTGAAGGCGGCCACGCCATGGTAGGACCCAAAACACTGTGTTCTCCTCTGTGTATCCGATATGCACTGACTTTTGAGCTTGCTGTGCCTTAGCTGCTCGTTGGTTACAATGACGCCTTCTTAACCCGCGAAGGCTTCACAGGCGGCCTGATCGTGAAGAACTCGTGGTCGGATGGACCGACTCAGGGAAGCCACTCGCTCGCGTACTGGATGCAAGAAGTGTCGGACTGGGAGGAGCGTACCGTGTGCCCCAACAGCTACAAGTACGTGTGTGCATATGGCTTCTGAACTGAACTTGGCAGATGTATGCTAACGTGTTTGTGCATCTTGTCTGTAGCCCATTCAACTGGTACCAGTGCGGCAACGAAGGCATCGACGGCAAAAAGCGTGCGGCTGGCAACGACTCGTACAACGAAGGCATCGAGGCATGTCTGACGGAAGAGACCAAAATCTTTGCCAAGACCAACGTGCAGCCACTGCGCCTCAAGTGCAAGGACGCGTCGCAGTGCCGCACCGATGGCGACTTTGTCTACTTTGTGCGCAACACGACGGACTGGGGCGACCGCATGACCGTCATGTGTCTCTGGGAGTACTCTGCGGAGCAGCACATCTCGCGTGAGACCTGCCTCAAGCCCATGCTCGAGTTGGCGATCGCGCGCACTCTGGCGTACGTCTTCCTCGCGTTGACTGCCGTGATGATGGTACGAGATTGCCGCTAGGACTAACTTATTGCTTTGTATTTGTTCTCTATGCTGCTGCAACTCTGTAGCCCGATCGCGGAGGAGACCAAGGAGAATGACACGGACCGCTGCGGCTTCTACTTCATCCCGTACGAAGCGCTGCGCAAGTGGATCATGCAGTTCCAGGGCTTCTTCGTCAACAGCTTTCAGGTCGAGTGGGATCCAAGCTCGTACGCTGCCAACAAGAACCACTTTGGCGACGAGTTGGACTACACGCTGCTGGAGGCGTCCACGAAGAAGCAGAACACGAGCAACTTTCTGGGGCCATTCCCGTACGCGAGCGTCGTCAAGAGCTTCCAGACCAACTAGCGAAGGCGCAGGTCTGTCGTTGTCGAACCAGAACGCTGCGAGTGGCAATGGGAAAAGTGATCTAGTTTCGATAGCACATCGTTCACAGTAATTAGGCCGTGTTTGGCGTTAACGCAACCTTAAAAGCACGACGCAACGGCAGAGTAACCTTGACTGAAATTTCGCAATTTGAATGTCGATGAAAACTTTGGACGTAATGAAAATTTTTATAGGGAATATAAAAAATATATACCAGGATAAATTAAAAGTAAAAGAAATACACTAAAAGATTCAAAAATAAAAAATACACAAAAAGATTCAAAAGTAAAAAATATACAAAAGATTCAAGAATAAAAAATACACAAAAAGATTCAAAAGTAAAAATACACAAAAAGATTCAAAAGTAAAAAAATATACAAAAGATTCAAAAATAAAAAAATAGAAATCACGTATACTATACGACAAAATATACACATTATCCAAATATGTAATGGGCTATACCAAGCCATTACATGAAGGTGCGGCTGTGTCCCACTTTAGTGTTGAACACACCACCTTCGGATCGTACCTTGTGGACAAAGGCCTGTGCCTTTGTTTGTGCAATGCGCACCCACATGTACGAATGACGTCATCTGATGA
>JAADVP010001041.1:0-11662 GCA_023335675.1 Globisporangium solare | reverse complement strand
TTTAAAAAAAAAAAAAAACGAATAGTGCGTGTGTGAGCAGCGTGCATTTATTTATGCCACCAAACACGATGCAATAGAAAGAACAAGTTTGATTGGCGAATATTGCTCTTTTTGCGTGCCATTGGCTGTTAAGCGCGAGTTGAAGTTGCCGTTTTGTTGTGCCCAGTGCGGGGTGGTCGAGCCATCGAATGGCAAATCGCATTTGGCAGCAAAGAGAGAGAGCGCGACGGCATTGGCGATGCAAATGCAGCGACTGCAGCGCTGCAAGAGCGCACAGCGCCAGATCGTGCTCTTGAACCCGCAGACAGTGCCCTCGCAAGGTACCTCGACGGTAGAGCTGTGCCGATACAAGAGCAACCTTTGTTTTTGTTTGACCATTCGCACGACTGACGAATTGCTAAAGTTGCAGAAGAGCTCGAAGGGATCTACGGCTTCCTTCCGAAACGTATGTACGAGTACCTTGGTCTAGATACGCTGGGTTGTGTTGCCATGGTTTGAATGATCTCGTTGTGTCTCTCAGAGGCAGTCGGGTGCCTTGCAGGTGGCAAAAGCACAGTATTTTTGTTGTTGTCGAATCACACTTTTTTCTCACAACCACTTTCCTGCGCTACAAAATGGCGCAGATGTGATGATATCGCAGCGCAAAGGAGAGTTCCCGCCAGTCGCGTTCATGGTGCAAACGCGTTCTTTTACCTCGCTTTCCTAGCAGCAACTTGAAGCTCTAATATTAAGTGTGATAGCTGCTTACAAGCGTGACGAGGCAGTTCTCGACCGGAGAGATCATTGAGAAGTAACGTGGTCCATTTTGAAATAGCGTGGTATTGCATCATGCTTTGCTGACGTCTTCTGATCTCACTAGGTTGCAGAAAGCAGAGAATGCGTTTGAGAATATCTTCGTCATCTCTGTGCGTCCATTTCCCAATTTCTCGGATCTCCAGTCTCTGCATATCAAAAACGGACTACGCATCAAGATGCTCACAGGTGCAAGCCCAGACGATAAAGCATTCCATTTCTTTACTTGTTTCCTGTTGCTGTAACGTGCGTTGTGTTGCACTATTAGCCACGAGTGTGCCTGCCGCAGTGAGGCTGATGGTGCGGTTACCTTGTTCTTAGTATGCTGCTGCTGATACTACACGGCGTAAATCTTTGATATCTCACTGTTCATGCAGGTATCTATCCATGAAAAACTAGCGCTGGAGATATCTGAAAGAGCAAAGCAGCTAAACGTTCAGGTCTGCTTTTCAAGTACGGATCCTTTTCTTGTGTCATCCTTCATTGACATTGTGACTGCTACATCAGATGAACAACGAGCTGCTCACCCGAGATCACGCGTTAACGACTTTGCTGATCAACTTCCCTTTCCTCTCAAGAGACGAATGTGACATGCTCTTTGATTTATTCGGTACGTGCGAGGCTCCATGCCATCCATCCCTCTTTCTCTCTCACTCGAACTTGCTTGCTCACGTCTTTGTCATCTCCATGCATGGAATTGCGTGCAGGAAGTATTAGCAATCTCTCTCGAGCGACTGCTGCTGATATCCTCGATATCACCGTGCTGAGCTCTGCGTCCGCCCATGCGATCGAAGAATTTTTCCACTCGGAATACGTGGTCGAGTAATAACGCACAATGAAGCATCATCAGTTTTGAGTTCTGGGAATCTAATACTGTGACGCTCAATGAAGCACAGAACTTCTGCTTTCTGATAATCTGATACTGCGTGGATGGACAGTGAGTGAGTTGCACATCAAACCAAACGGCAGGCAAAGAGCAGCAACAAGCGCACTTGGATGCCGGGCAGCATGAGTTTCTGGTCGAAGCTGACGAAGCCGATATACTGTGTCGCGCCGATGGCCAATGTCACGGACGTTGCGTTCCGACGCATCATCACCGACCTGGCGAAGCCAACGGTAAGAGGTCTTGACCTCGAGCTGGCTCTTGTGTTGAGAGAGAGCGCGAGCTCTGATCGTTTTTGTGTGATGCACTCTATACAGGTCATGTGGACGGAATTCGTGAGCTGCGAAGCTCTCACACATGACGTTGCGTCACGGAAGCGCATGATGACAACTCTGATGTACGCTGAGCAAGAGCGTCCCATTGTGGTTCAGCTATTTGGCTCAAAGCCTGAACAGTTTTATGAGGTAAGTCTCAGCACAATCCTTTTGAGCCTGCTCAAGCTGGGTTGCGTTCTTACGTCACGAGTTTCTTTTTTTGCTTTTCGAAAGTCGGCGATGATTGTACGCGACCTTGGCTTTGACGGTATCGACATCAACATGGGGTGTCCAGAAACCAACGTCAATAATCAAGGCAGTGGTGCTTCGCTCATACTAGATCCGCCGTTAGCAGAGGTGCGTGAGCTTCACTTGATCCCAAACGACTTCTCGTCTCATTTACGTATCTGCTGCTATCGCTGGTTGAGTAGAGGATCATCCGTGAGTGCAAGCGTGGTGCTGGGGATATCCCGGTGTCTGTGAAGACACGAGTCGGGTTTCACGAGATAGACTACAAAGATTGGGTGCTGCGGCTACTCGGTACCGAACCAGAGGTGCTCACGATCCATGGAAGAACGCGAGATGAAATGTCTAAAGTGCCTGCTCACTGGGACGCAATTGGTGACATTGTGAATATTTCAAGGTCGATCGGGTCGTCGGCACTCATTCTGGGGAACGGAGATGTGAAAAACTTGGTCGAAGCAAAAGAGAAAGTCGATGAGTATGGAGTCGACGGTGTCATGCTCGGACGAGCATTATTCGGGAACCCGTGGCTTTTCCAGGGTCACCTTGACACGTCTCACATCCCAGTGAAGGAAAAACTAGAGGTGATTCGGCAGCATACCAAGTATTTTGAAACGCTGTTGGCCGAGCCGAAACTGGTGGGATTCCCACGTATGAAAAAGTTCTACGGCACGTACTTGAAAGGAATGCCAAATGCGCGTCAAGTTCGAGACAAATTTGCACTGACACGGACAGCTGCGGATGTCTACCAGATCTTGGACGAGTGCCTCGCGTATTTAGAAACCCAGGAGCAGGAAGAATTGCAGCAGCACGACGAAGCACGAATGGGAGAAGCGTAGTGATCCGACTGTAGTGCAAGCAACGCGAAATAGAGTTCATGCGTAGTGCAAGGACACAGTCTATCTATTATCTGGCATTGCCTATACATTCTAGAGTCTACAGTAGCACCAACAAACCCGCTAGTCCAGCTCATCTTCTACCCGAGCGTCCAGCACTTCGTCTGGCAGCACTTTCATCGCAGACTCGATCATCTCTCGCAGCTCTGGGCGTGGCCCTTTGTGCGACCACCGCGCCGTGATCTCACGCTTGTACGCCTTTCCACCATACTCGCCACTGCGTCATGACGGTCATCACACATCCAATTATCAAGCACAAAGGGTAGCTTTCAAACAGATTCCGTGCAGTTACTTACTTGAACAGCGTCAACAGCGGCTTCATTAGCGTTGACGTGCGCATGGTGTAGCTGAGTTTGCCCAGCGGCACCGTTGATCCCCATTTTGCCTGTAGATCGTCGGCGTAGTCGAGGTACTTTTCGACAATCTCTCGTCGCGACAGATTCGGGTTGCGCTCGGCCCCAAAGATCAGCCGATCCGCATCGCGAAAGTTCCACGGGGTGTTGTACGCAGCTCGCCCAATCATGACGCCGTCGATGTTGGTCTCGTCGAGCAACTCCTTGGCATGCTGGGTGCTAGCGACGCCGCCGTTCAGAGTGAACAGCAGGTCGGGAAAGTCTGCTTTCAATCGGTACACGAAGTCATACTTGAGTGGCGGCACCGTTCGGTTCTCGTGCGGACTCAGTCCTTTCAATATGCATTTCCGCGCATGCACAATGAAGTGCCTGACCCCAGAGCTCGCCACCGTTGTGATGAAGTGGTGGAGCTCTTTGTAGCTGTCGTGGTCGTCCACACCGATCCGGCACTTGACAGTGATGTCGGGGACATTCGTGCTAGGGGCGACGTTGCGGACCATGCTGCTGCAGATGTCGCGCACACGCTCAGGCTCCAGCATCAGGCGAGCGCCAAAGCAGCGACTGGAGACCAGAGAGCTCGGGCAGCCTGCGTTCAGGTTGATCTCGCAGAATCCGCCGTAGTCGTTCGACAATTTCGCAACCGCTGTCCCCACAGAGAGCTGCTAAGCATATGCCTGCCACGCTGCACACTGGGGCGCATCGACTAGAAAAAAAAGAAGCAGACGAAAGAAAAGCCCACGCACCTCCCAGGTCTTCCACATTGCTTCCGCCCAGTTGCAACGCCAATGGAGCCTCGATCGAATCGTGGCCCAAAAAATAGTCGAGATTCTTCTGCTGGTGCATCAGCTACAATGGGGCGGCACCCAATCGTATCGCAAATTGCCATCGTAAGACGCACGCACGCCAAAGGGGTCCGCACAACGAATCAGCGCTCACCGTCTGGTCCACGATCATCTCAGTGTACAGGAGTGTGCTCTTGGTGATCAGCCGCATCATGTACCGATAGTGGCGGTCGGTCCAGTCCATCTGCAGCAGCCATGGGGTGAGTGGCCATCGTTTCAATGCAATCGAACTGCCTGCGCACACACGTATGCGCTGCATAGACGTTCAGGTTGCGTACGCACCATTGGAGCAATCGAGAGCCGCGCGACGGCCGGAGACGAGTTGGCCATCTTGCTGATCCACATACGGCGTTTGTTGCAAATGTGCCTCGATAATCACTGGTGTGCGTCAAAGAAAGTGTCGAAAAAGGTTTGACCGTTTATGACGCTTTTGTCGGAAGTGCCTTGTTGTCGCCAGTGGTCCACAATGTCATAAACTACATCTCAGCACAATGTCGAATGCGTCAAAAAGAAACAGTCCTTGACAACTGCTGAAATTGTCCTAAAATCTTGCGAGCATCTGCTGCCCACAACTTCGAAGACACATGTTACAGCAACCAGCCCATACAGGCAAGAGGCGCAAGTCGCGGCATGACGACGACGCCCTCCACTCCGCAAAGCACAAAGTGCCCGTCGTGGCTGACTGATGCAACTGTGCACCAGGACAGTCTCCACACGCTGCCGCTCGTCAAGCGTCTCGACTCAGCGGAATGCCACACAACGCTCGCTGTTCGAGTTGATGTTCCACCCTCGTTTGCTTGGCGAATCGATTCGCGCCACGGATTGCGCCAAAGCAGCTGTTTTCCCCAGTCGTTTCCAAAAAAGAGAGCAGTGTTTTAGTTCCCTCTCTACGCCACATCTCGCTGGAACAGCTGCGTAGTGCGCTGGCGCCCAAACCTCCATATTCGAAGCTATGGAGGTCTGGCGCCGCTCGACGGCGAGACAACGCGTCGTTCGCTCGCCCGATAGCGGCTAGGGCTCCGTCGGCTGGCTCGTTCCAGCCTTTCTTCTACAGGGTTCGATTTTCCTTTCCAGACGGCGGTTTTCTGGGGGCGCGCGCTGCTGACTCTCACGGCGGCTGTCACACTCTCTTTGGAGCTGCGGGTGGGACGGCAGCAAGCACAAGATCCAGCGGGAGGCGTCCAGTGCCATTCTCCCTTCTTCAGTCACCTACTTGTCCCGCGCAGCATGACGCTCAGCGGCCCCGTGAAGCTCGACCCGGCGTCGCCGCGCATGTTCGTGCAGTCGTCGTCGGCGCTCGTACCCGTGGTCAAGAAGCAGCCGCTGCCGCTCAAGCCAAAGTCCAAGGTATGGCACTTTCTCGGCCACAAGCTCGCGGGCCTCACGTCCATGAAGCGCAAGAAGCTGCTGGACGTGGTGGCGAAAGGCAGTCTAGCCGACGTCATGGAGCAGATCGCGGCCGGCGCCGACGTGAACGTCAAGTCGGCCATCGGGCAGTCGCCGCTGTACGTGGCAGCGTCGAAGGGCCACCACCAGATCATGACGCTATTGCTGGACCGCGGCGCGTCGGTGAACGACTCGGCGCTTGATGGCACCACGGCGCTCTACGCTGCGTGCGAAAACAACCGCGAGGTAGCCGTGAAGCTGCTGCTCAAGCACAACGCGCGGATCGACCTCGCCGCGCTCAATGGCTTGCACCCGATCCACATCGCGGCGAAGAAGGGTCACTACGAGATCGTTGATGCGCTGCTGAAGCAGAAGGTGAAGTACGACATCGTGGCGCGCACGACGGGGTACACGCCGCTCATGCTCGCGTGCATGAACGGTCATTCGGAGATCGTGGAACGCTTACTGGACGCTGGCGCGGACCCGCATGCGGAAGACATGGAGGGCAACACGCCGCTGCACTTTGCGTGCGCTGAGGGGAACTATCGCACGACGTATTTACTATTAACAGCAGGGGCGGACCCGGACATGCCGAACTCCCGGGAAGACACGGCATTTGACGTCGCGAGCACGCACGGCCACTCGCACGTGCTGTATCTGCTCGAGACCATGGACCTGGCGGCGGGCGGCGGTGGCGGCGGCAAGACCGTCGAGGAGATGGACCAGGCGTTCATCCAGGACAAGCAACTGAGCGAGGCGCTCGCGCGCAACCGCCCCGAGATCGCCGACATCATCGTACGCAACCGCCTCAAGTACGCCAAGTTTTTCGCGCTCGGCAGCATCGACGAAGACGTCGCCGTCGACGCCTTTGATGACGACTTTTAAACAAAGTATGAACGAATGGCCCGGCCCCCACTGCCGGGCGCCATAGAGCAGCCGCATCCACAGTCGCGAACGGAAGCGACTGGACGAGCGCGCTACATCCGCATGCCGCCTCTGCGCGCATCCTCTCTCCCCATATAAAGCAGCTATTTGTCTCTCTGTGTGTGCCATCTGCGCCACCAACTGTGTCAATATGTATATAAATACAAAATTCGTGCGTGCATGATCCTGTGTGGTGTTTTCTCGTATACCACTAGGGCGAACCGCTGCCGGCGCGTATCCGGACACAGTGGGTGGGTGCTATTGTAGACGTGAGTGGACGACGGATCTATGACGAAGCGCGCGTCGAACGAGTCGCCGATCGTGCCCAGGAAGAAGCGCAGGCTGCGCAAGGGGGCGAAGAAATCCAAGGCCGAGCGGCTCGCGCGCGCCGGGCCCGCAAGCGCCCGCGCGGACGAGTCGGCGCCCAGCGTGACGCTCGCCGCGCTCGCGACGCTGCTGGCGGACCCGCGAAGCGCGACGAGCATCGAGTGGGACGTCGCGCAGAGCCTGGCGCTGCGGATCGGCACCGCCGAGGCGAAAGCGCTCGTCGTGTCGACGATTCTGTGGGTGAAAGAGGCGCCGAAGGCCGCCGCCCACTACGCCAAGCGGCTGCAGCTGAGCGAGGCGAGCGTCTTGCGCATCCTAGTGGACGCAGAGAGAAGAGATACGAAGGCGGGCGACGACGGCGCGTCCAACTTACTCGTGGCCAAGTTCCTCGTGGAAGTGAGCGCGGCGATGGTCTCGAATGAGCAGCGGCTGGAGACGTTTGTGTGGCCCTGGCTCGTCGCTCAGCCGAGGCGCAAAGAGCGCGGTGCTGACGATGCGCCAGACGCCTGTGCCGAAGACGCCGCGAAGACGTCGTCGAGCCACGCCGTGCAGGCGCACAGCGCTGCGATCCGGCTGTTGCTGGGTCCGCCGCCGCCGCACGCACAGACGAAAGACGGCGACGACCGAGAGGGGCTGCAGCGGCTCTTCGTCGAGAGGTGCATCGACGAAGGCGCGTTCCTGCACTTTGTGCCCACGTACGCTCGCGCATTCCGCGCGGACGTCGACCGCGCCATCGAAAAAGCCGCGGCACTGGAGACAGGAGGCGAGCATGCGCAGACAGACAACGGGTGGACGCCGCCGCCAACTGCGGCCGTGGAAGCGGAGCAACTGCGCAGACAGCAAGTCGCGCGTCGCATCGAAGCGATCCTGCAGATGATGTGGCCGGATGCCAAGGTGACGATCTTCGGCTCCTCCGCGACGGGACTGCTGCGGTTCCGCCACGACGGCGCGAGCGACGACGACTTGGATCTGTGCGCGCTCCTCCCGTCAAGCGCGAGTTTTCGCCAGGCAACGGCGCCGCTGATCGTGGAGATGAAGGAGCATCTGTCGCTGTATCTGCCCGAGTGCGGCGACCTGCTCGCGATCGAAGGCGCGCGAATCCCGATCCTGCACTTCACAGATCCGCTCTCGAGCCTCAAGTGCGACCTCTGCGTGAACAACGTGGCGGCGCTCTGGAACACGCAGCTGGTCCGTCGCGCGCTCGACGCGTGCAGTCCCGACTGGTCCGACCGCGTCCGAGCGCTCTCGCTGTGGCTGAAGCAGTGGCGACACGCCAAGCGCGCGTCGATCGGCAGTGCGATCAGCTCGTACGGACTGCAGCTGCTTGTGCTCTACTATTTCCAGCAGCGCCGAGTGCTGCCGGCCTTTCGGCTGGAGGAGCCGCTGGTGGAAAGCCGCTCCACGCTGCAGTCGTTTGACTGCGACCAGGTCCTCAATGTGCTGAGGGCGGCGGAGACGCGCGTGGAGCTCAAAGCGCAAGCGAGCGACAGAGAACTCGATCACGGCAGGACTCTGTGGAGTGTGCTGATCGACTTTTTCAAGTTTTACGGCATGGAGTTTGACTACGAGAACTCGGTTGTCTCGCTGCGCTCCTGTGCCGCTGTGAGCAAGAGCAGCAAGCAATGGACGCGGAAAGCCTGGAAAACCGCTGTCAGTATCGAGGACCCAATCGAAATGGACCGGGACCTTGGCACGCTGTTCAACCGAAAGACGCTGGCGAAGCTGCGCACTTTGTTTGTCCACGCGTGCGTCGTGCTGTCGACGAAGGGTCTGACGCTGCGCGAGCAAGAAACCAGGCTGCTGCGCGAGTGCACACAGTCGGCTCCCGTGCCAAGCCGAAAGGACTCCGCAGCGTCAGCCTTCAGCGAGTGCAAATAGCCGTCCCGCAACGCTATTTTTGAGCTGCTGCTGCGCCCATCGCTCAGCCGAGAGCCGACCACAAAAAGCAAAGCATGGCGGTCGCACCAGCGCGTTCTTGTGCCGATGTTGGGCACGACCAACAAGCGAAGGCGTCCGGCGCGGCAAGCGATCGACGGCGCAAGCTGCAGCACTTCCTCGTCATGAAAGCGTTCAACTTGCGCAAACAGTGAACCAGCAATTCCAATTCCTAAAAAAGAGCGACAATAGCCAGGTGATGCTCGTTTTCCTCGTTGCGTGCATTTGATTTTTATGTGTTGGTGGTAGCAGAACGGATGTGGGTTTGCTTTTTTTTTGCTTTCCCAAGTTGCAGGGCGGGCGGGCGTATTTGGATCTGGACGAGCTCTGCCGGTACCTGTGCATCCCTCCGTTTCGCCGCCTTGTGCTCTGCCAAGTCTTCCAGCTGCCGCCGACCGAGTCGCGGTTGGACTTCGACTCGTTTGTTCGCTTCCTGCAAATGGCAGCTGTCGACGCTGCCGAGGAGGAGAAGCAGCTCCAGAAAAACTACTCGGCCCACAGTCTCCCCAAGCCTCCGCCAGCGCCCGAGTCGGTCGCTGACCCAACCCAATTGGTGTGCTTCCAGCCAACGCTGCTGTCCTCGCAGCCGCGGTTCTCGCACCTGCCGCCCGCGCCAGGGCTGTGGAAGAAACGAGAGATTACCATCCAGGAGCGGATCACCGAGTACACCAAGATCGACGAGCACGGGCGTCCGCAGCACTTGATCGAGAAGGAGAGGCACCAGACCGAGGTGATCCACATGGAGAACCTGCAGGGCGAGTTTGCGCATCGGGAGATCACGCACTTCGAGCAAACCGAGCAACTGAACGACGAAATCGTGCACCACGAGCACGGCCGCGAGGAGTTCGTGCACTTGAAATCCGAGCACGACGAGATCTCGCGTTTCGAATCGCCGATCCCAACAGGGTCTGGCGCAGCTCGGCCCGAGGAATGCGAGCAGCCGCCGCCTTCGCCCACGATCAAACGAGACCCGTCCGTGGCCGGCAGAGATGATGGATACGCGGATGAATGCCTCGGGCTCGATGAGAACGGCGGCGGCATGGGGATGATGACGGAAGACAAGTACTTCCAATACCGATGCCAGCAGGAGGCCGAGCACTGCCAGACACAGGACCACCAAGGACAGTTTGAAATGGAGACCATGCGATAAACTGCTGCGTTCTCTTCTTTTTGACGGCGTGACGCTATACAACTATGCAAAAGAAAATAATAAAAAAAACACACACGGACCCTGGTAGCACACGCTTTCGCGCGTGGGTGCTGGGAAGGTGGACCTGGTGCTCTATTCCTCTATCTCTGCGCTGCTGCTGCTGCTGTTGCCGCTGACCACGTACCCCGTGCGCTTCAGCTCCTCAAGATTCTTCTCCGCGCTCTCGTCTTCTGGATTTTCTCCCGTTGTGCTGTCGTTGCTGCTCGTACTGCTGATCGCGACGCTCGTCGTCTGGTTTTCCAAGTTGCGCTCCGCAAACTCGATCACATCGGCGAGGTAGTCCACGAGCTCTTGGCAGCAGAGCCCCTCGCGCGAGATGATCTTGAGCGGAGCCACTTCGACCTGCTTCTCTGGGTCGGCGCTCAGCGGATCCTGGTCGGCACCGGGAGAAAGCGAAATCTCGAGACGGAATCGCTGCGGGTCGTCCTGGGCGTACTGGAACCGCTCAAACACCCGCACCACAAAGTGCGTCATGTAGCAAAGCTCCGGGATGCCCTCGATCCACTTGCGCGCTTCCTCCCCAACGGGTGACTTGACCGGACAGTCGTCGCGGCCAAAGCGAAGCACATTCAGGAGCGTGTGCAAGTGCGACTCGCTCGTGAAGTATAACCGCGTACGCACGGAGCGATGCGTCGACTTGATCTCGTGCTTGTTCTTGGCGTAACTCGGATTCAGACGATGCGTGTGCAGCTTCAGTCCGCGAGCCAGGTCGAGGTCGTCGCGGATCTTCATCAGCAGTGTGCGGCACATCGCCGAGCCAATGTACACTTTCTCGTCCACATCGATGCCGTACTCTTGCGGCACAAGCGCATGCGCGAGCGAGGACGCGATGTCCAGAAGCTCACGGATGCTCGTGAGATGGAGATGCGCGTTGTGGATGGCATCGTACCGCATGCAATCGTGGATGTCTGGGATCTTGGAAAGGTCGTACGTGTCCGTTTTCTTGATGTAGAAATCGCGATGCAGCTTTGCCCACCGCTCCCGCATCACTTCGAGTGTCTCGCGGCCACACGGTTCCGGGTGCTTGAGCTCTTCATCCGAGAGACGCGCGGGCAGGGCTGACTTGAGCTTGTTCTTGCCGTTAATACTTCCACTCACGTCCGTGTCAACATACGAGTGGATGTGACGATTCTTGGACCCCGTGAGCATCGAGTTGACACTACGCGAGCGCTCGATGGTCGCCGTTTGGAAACGGGAGGCCACGGTCTCGAGCTTCTTCGCCTGCCACGCCTTCGCTTGCGCTTTCTCTTGGATCGCCTTTGTCAGCTGCTCTTTCAGCGAGTTGAGCAGTTTGTGCATGATCTCCATCTTCTTGATGGGCTGGTCCACTTTCGTCA
This sequence comes from Globisporangium solare, assembly GCA_023335675.1. Lineage (NCBI taxonomy): Eukaryota > Oomycota > Peronosporomycetes > Pythiales > Pythiaceae > Globisporangium > Globisporangium solare. The sequence continues at coordinate 220 of JAADVP010001041.1, read as the reverse complement.
ACGCCTGCGCGACCGAGCGGATGAGCTGCGAGTCCGAATCCATGAGCTCGCTGCAGTTGTCGTCACGATGGATGATCTTGTGCAAGCGCTGCTTCACCTTCATGATGATCTCCTGCGCGGAGGACCCGGACTGATCCAGCATCGAGTCGGCATCCTTTGACTTGAGCACCAGCCCGACGAGAATCGGGATGAGCGCTCCTTCGAGCTCCAGCAAGCCCTT
>JAADVP010001040.1:0-11664 GCA_023335675.1 Globisporangium solare | reverse complement strand
GTTTATATGGGGAGAAGAAGGGAAGCAAGGGGTGTCCCTTTGTGCGAGAGAGAGACTGACTGACGGTCGTGTGTGTATATGTGCGGACAGGTGTGTTTATGGTGCTGGCATCAGATCAAGAACGAATACAACGGGCTGTGTCCTGCATGCCGCACGCCGTATTCGGAGATCTCGAAGCAGAAAAACACACTCGACCGCGAAGAGTACGTTGTTGTTGCTATTGCTGTCGTCTTCGTCGCTCTTTCTTTTCTGGTATACCGAAGCAGATTTGCTGACTGCCATTGGCGCGCTCTCTTCTTGCGTGCGGAATGCAGTGTCGTGCGGAGAACAAAGCAGCGGAAGCAGAAGGAGAAATCCGACCGACGCAATGCCGCGCAGTCCAACAAGCAGACAATCAATCGCAAGAACCTCGCGAACGTGAGGGTCATGCAACGCAATTTGGTATATGTGATCGGCCTGCCGCAGCATTTTACAGAGGAAGAGGTAATTTATTTGTGCACGCTTTATGCTTGATTCGTTCTGTTTGAGGCCACACATTTCTTTATATATATATATATATTGGCAATGCGCTAATACTTGTCGACTGGTTGGGGTTCATGCGCATGCTTTGCAGATACTGCGCTCTCTCGACTGCTTTGGCCAGTACGGCAAGATCATCAAAGCCGTCGTGAACAAGTCGCATTTAAGTACCGACCGCTCGAATGCGACCGCAAGCGCGTACATCACGTTCTCGAATAAAGAAGACGCGCTCGCGTGCATCATCGCAATAGATGGGTACTATCTGGATGGCAGTTTGTTGCGGTACGTTCGTTGCGTAGCGACCGACTCAACAAAAAACGCTCATGATATTCCATTTTGCTAACTCTCGTGTTTCGTTGTTCTATACGACAAAAGTGCGAGTTTTGGGACCACAAAGTATTGCAATTTCTTCTTGCGGAATCTCCAGTGCAACAACCCCGATTGTCTATATTTGCACGAGCTTGGCGACCAGGACGATAGTTTTACAAAAGAGGAGATGCAATCTGGTAAGCGCGCAGTTCGATTGCTATTTGCTCTGCTACGTTGGCCCGATAGAGAGCAGCGTGCGCGCTTTTCGGCGTCAACTCTGACCGGAAAACGTCATTTGCTTACGATGTGCCTTCCTGTCGTGAAAATGAATGAACGTTTCCATAGCATTGCATTCTGGGAAAGCAGCATTCCGGGAATCGACAATGAATGGAGGGCTACCTGAAGTCCGAGCAGGTTCCGAATTTCCACCGCCATATCGTCCGCAGGCTGCGGCAGCAGCAACAACAGAGAACGCAGATGCCCAACGGAAAGCACAAAGCGCGGCAGCGATATATAAACTCAAGCAGTCAGCACATCGATCAGACAGTGGAGTCTCCAGCTCAGCGTCGTCATCTCCTGGCTCAACGACAACGAGCGCTCGACCAACAACGTCTGAACCCTACAGTAAAATTGTTGCAGGAGGAAATGCAGCGAGTAGTAGTGGCGCTGCACCAACTAGTCGCGCTCCTACTCCGGAGCCAACGATGGTGGAGAAACTGATGGACACGAGCAAAAGCGCACCTTCAGTGGTGGCACAGAGTGAGGATTCTAGAAAGCCAACTCTTCATGTCGATACATCGAACCGTGAGAATGTTAGCGTCGAGGAGACTGTTGTGGGTCCATTAGAAGCACTGAAACTGGCCACGGGGTCGACAATCCAAGAACCTGCTTGGGCTCAGCCGTTCCCGAGCCCGTCGGTGGTGCAGCATGACCAAGATGATTCGGGCGTTGTTGGTGGTGGTGTCTTCAGTCCGTTTGGTTTGGGATTCGACGGAGGCATTCGTCATGGAGGACTTGCGAATCAAGAGCCTGACCACGTGTGGGGTTCCGGTGCGTCGTTCAAGGACAATAACCATGAAAACGATCCGCTTGGAACTGGCGCTGGAGGTGACGTCTTTGCTCAGCCTCTTTCGATGCCAGCATCTGCCCCAAGCTCGTCGTTGTCATTTGCCTCGATTGACGCCATTTTCGGTCAACGAAATGAATCGTCGGAAGCGTTGGCCGGGCTCCTCGGTGTGCAGCTTACCGCGGCGCCACTATCCCACGGCACCCCGCAAGCGAAAAACTCTCGAAGCTCCCGATTTGCGTTTGCCAATCAACCATCTGGCTTAGAAGTTCCTTCGTCTCCTGCGCCGCAACAGAGCACGGGGATGTCTGGAGTGCCATCCAGTCCTTTTGGTATGATGGAGCCTCCAAATCGTCGAATGCAGAGTCCATTCGGATATGGCGCAGCGGTCGGCCTTGGAAACAACAATCCGTCTTCGTTCCCAATGCATCACGACAGATCGGCTTTTCCTCCGCTTGGCTCCCATCATCATGCACCAAGTCCATTTGACAACGGGTTCAGAGGCAATTCGCTGCAATCGGGCGGAGAAAACAACAGTGCCAGTGCCGGATCCGGACTCGCGTTCCTGCAGCAAATGCTACCGAACGTGAACATCAGCTATGGCGGCGATTATCCATCCCACAGTGGTTCGGCAGGCAACAACAATGGTATGTTTCCTGAGATGGGCAGCGTTGGAAGCAACGCTTCTTCGAGTGCCTGGAACGCAGGAAGTTCGAACTCCCTTGGATTTGACTCTGGCGCCAGTCGAAGCTCTTCAGGGTTCTATGACCCAGCTCTAGTCTCCCATTCGGCAGGTCTATCCGGTGGCTTCTTCGGACTTGGTTCATCTTTGGACAACGACAACGATCGCCACCATCTACACACATCACTCGGCAGCGTTGCGTATCGTCATCCCGGATCGATCATGAACAATGGGAACTAGAGGTTGATCCAGTTTCCCAGCACACACAAGCGACAGTTCATTCATATCACACACATACACATATGGAAACTCGTGACGGAAGAAAAACCGAGAGCAGCTTGGTGAGGAAGGAGTGCTTGCTGTACACGCAGAAGTAACACACAACACAGAGACTCGAAGGAATCAAGGCGTTCGCACGAGGACACAATCACACACACGAACACAAAAAGAGCACCATGCCAGAGACGAGTTTGAATACTGAGCTAGGCATTTTAAAGCGAGTCCCTACAACTGCAGTAGGCTAAGACTAAAACATGGAGCTGCTCATGAAAAATCACAAGGTATCGTGTGCCGCGTTTTGTTTGCGTGTCTCTCGGTGCTCTAGCTATTTTGCAAGATAAGTCTGTGAAACTGTGACTGGCAGGTTTGACTGTTTAGGACATCGCGACGCTTCAATATCAGAGCATACGAATCTGGCATGCAGACTGGATGGACCAAGCCCGAGATCATGAAGACGGGAACGAAACCCACCAGGAAGCTCACAATAGTGCCGATGGAGAGCAGAAACTGAGCAAGAATGGCGTCGAGGAGCCTCAAAGCAACGCCGCGGTTCCCAGTGATAAGCTTGTTGAGTTCCAGCGCGACGACGAGCAGACTGACGACAAAGATGGAGCCTATGATGCTCATGGTCACGTGCAGGCGCAAAGTGAGTACACTGACGCGATGGTAGAGCAAAAACAACCACAAGACAACGATGCCGCAGCGGCTCAAGCGAATGAGTGTATGCCCGAATGGATCTGCAAGAACTTTTCAGGAGCCCTCACGGAGGTGGACTTTCGGTCTCGGTTTGCGCGTGGGATTCAAAACCCGGATAGCGATTCGTCTGATCCAGATTCAGCGCATGCGAGGTGTTGTGAAGAATGCTGCACGCGACAGCATGTCTTTCACTGCGCCGATTGCAGCCAACGCCTTTGCTACACATGCGCCGACGCCATCCACATAGTAAGTTGCACTTGCTGCTGCTGCCTATCTGTGCTTCCTTAGTGCAGCTAATGTTGTTGCTGCTGTTGTATTTCTAGATTCCTTCCCTCGCATGCCACATGATTACAATCTACGACGATGACCAAGATCAGCCAGCGTTGGCGCATGTTCTGCAGCCTGAGGTGCAGGTCTTGAGTGACGACGTCAACGTTGGCACGTGCGAGCTGGCAGAGATGAGCAGTACGCAACGCACGTTATTCAAAGAGTTACCACCAACAGCACCAGCGATTGTTGCATCTCCCCGCAATGCGTTGACCATCTCCGATCTCGCGTATCTGAACTCAACAATCCAAGTAGAAACACGCCTCTTCTTGCCCATAGGCACGCGAGTCTTCTTTCGATCCGAAGATTGCGGGCGATGGCCGCGCGAATTACTGCATGGAACGGTCATTCAAGACGACGGAGTTCGTGCGAATGCCCAGTCCAAGTTTTACTATCGTCTGGTCTGGCTACGTGGAGTTGAAGTGCTCCCAAATGGATTTCTCCGTGCCAGCCTAGAGCTCATGCCTATGATGAGTAGCCTGCTGCCGTCAGTGCTCACGCAACCTCATTGGCCTCTGGAGATTGGCCTCTACCCTACACAGCTCAGTGCGTTTCGCGCGGTGATCACCGCCGAAGGAATCGCGCGCATGAAGTTCCGTCGTGAGCTGGTGAGCGGCCGATTTGACGCCGAAGATTTCCCGTCCATCGCGATTTTAAATGAGATCCTGGGTGAGACAGATGCTCTGCTTGGGGCCGAGTTCCATGTTCGCTTATCCAAGCAGGACGATTCAAACTTTTTGCAGGATCTCGGCAAGGGCAAGTGGGACTATCGCACGTGGATGAAGTCGATTCAGCGAGAAGACCACTTGAAAGAGGAAGATGCGGTCGCACGGCTCGCCAAGACGGCTCAACGTCCAAGCTCCCATTCGAGTGCGACGCCGCTGGTGACGATGCCGTGGCAACCTGCTGGACGCATTCGCTTTTTCCTCATGGAGCAGTGCGAGTTGTTCTTCCCCGAGCAGGTTCGTCGGAAACACCTGGAGTCAATCATGACGCAAATGCTGTTTGTGTACATCGGTTTCGCGTGGACGAAATGGAGACGATTCGTGAAGCGAAGTCGACGCCACGAGCGCCATCAAAAGCTCCACCGCGGCGCTGTGCGACTGCAGACTTGGGTGCGTCGATTGCGCAACAAGTGGGAGAAGAACGCTAGTGGAGCCAACCAGGACGCGTCGCTACAAGCGCTCTTGCTGTACCAACGACGTCAAGTGGGAGCAGCCAAGTTGTATCATTTCATGGACCAGCAGTACCGCGAGAAACAGCGCAATGCGCTTCAGCGGTGGGCATCCATCGTGCGGCTCCAGGACCCGGATGTGCGACGCCATTTTGAGATCTACGACCAGACGAAGTGGCATCCGAGCTATGGTATCACGGCGCTGCCCAAGCTACCGAAGGTGCACGCGCACAAACGCAATGACGGTAGCTTCGCGATTGACGGTGTGAAAATGTACATGCAGTTCCGATCGAATCATGCCGGGCCGACGGATACGTCGTACTGGGTCGTTCGTGGCCGCGTCCTCGCGGGCGTGTACCCGATTGGGAAAAGCTTCCACGAAGCGCGCCGTACCGTCGCTCGCGCGGATTACACCATGAGTGTGCTGCTTCAGGAGATCTCCGTGTTTGTGTGCCTCGTCGACGTGTCAGAGCTTGAAGCGTTTGAGCGCGAGCATGTAGCGTCCGTGCTTGAGGCCCAAGAGAAGAAGAGCGAAGTCGCTGTTGCTCGAATCTCGAAAATGCAGAATGCCATTGCCATGGCAAACCGAAGATCGAGCAGCAAACAGCCCCATAGCAACGCATTTGCGAACCAGGTCTCGGCGGCGCACACCGCACTCCAGACGTCGTGGATGTTTGAGCGCGTCGTGCACGCCAAGTACGATGCACTTCAGGTCGAGCTACAAGCGGCCGTGAAGATGAATCTACGGCGAGTGCAGTTGGAGCAAGCCGAGTACGACGAAAATGCTGCCGTCCTCGACGACGACTTTGAACTCAAGGAGACGCTGGGCAACAAGGTCATCCTGGCGAAGCAAAGCGCCGAGAAGGCAAAGAAAATGCTTGATGCACTCACGATGCAGCTCCACTTTGCGCACTTTCCGATCCAGAAAGACGGTGTCCCTGAGACCGAGCAGTTGAATACATTCTTGGTGCAGCTCGAAGATTTTTTGCGCCAAAAGCGCAACATTTATGTGTTTAGTATGAATAGACACGGGGTAACGGGGTTCGTCACGGCGCTGCTGCTCGGGCGATTGTACGGCATCTCGTCGCTGGAAGCACTCGAGCGTGCGCAACGTCTGCATGATTGTCAGTGGTCCATGCACAGCGTGCCATCCACACGAAGCGCGTCGTCCCCGAAAGCCACCGTGCAGATCACTGCTGTTCAGCGGCTGCTTGCTCACTGGGATGCGATCTGCGTGCCCGTCACAAACGAAAACTCCAGTGAGGACTATCATGTATGGCGAGCGCAGCAGCGCGGCGTCGTGGTGGACCCGTTCATAAAGAAAATAGGCTTCATGATCAGTGACAATCCCGATTCGGCCATGGAGAACGAGCAATCGCACGAATACCAGACGCTGCAGCGCATCGCGAAGCGCGAAAGCGGCGCAGCGCAACTGATGCGGCAGCGCCAACGAGAATCGCACGAACGAGCTCAAATGAGCCGCGAGGAGTTCCACAGCGCTGTATTGAAGCGAATTGAGTCACGACGCGAGAATTTGACGACAATGCAGCTGGCGATGATCGGAGCAGCCACGGCTGACGCGGTGGATGCTCTCGCGAGGGCCATCGAGGCAAGCGCCGCGGACAAGTACGGAGAATCTCAGCTTTCCCAGTGAAGCCATTCGGCGGCAATGAAGCGTGTTGGACGGAATTCATAAAAAAAATTGATAATATTTTCAATATTTGTGCAAGGCAGATCAAAGCAAATGTGGTGGGCTCGAAGACAAGAGGTTGCTGAATGCGGCGGATGCAAACATCCTCATAATACAGCTCTGCGTCGGAGCAAACGCCAAGCTGTTCCTGTGTCTGTGGCTGAAGGGAAGCTCCATTGACCCTTGTCTCGATTGAGACGGCTGTGTGCTTTACATGACGACACAGCTGCTGCCGCCCAGGCAATTGGCGTCGACCTTCTCGTCTGTTTGCTCGACTTCAGAGGTTGCAGTCATCGTCGATGGGTGCTTCGACTGCTTGAGCTCTGGTGAGGCGACCGGACGCGGGCTCATTGACCGAACGGTGGAGTTGGTTGGTTTTGTTGCCGTCGCTGGCGTCTCCTTGTCCTTTTGCGGTGCAGATGAGCCCGCTGCTAGAGCGAGTACCGAAGGCGCGGCCTCTCCAGTCGTGGAAGGAGCGACGGCTTCAGTGGGCGTGTCCTTGAGCGTGACATCGGAGAACATATTGACCGCTGGAGTTCCAGCAACGCTGGGAGTTGCATCCGTTGATTCGGAGGTTAGGAGGTCAGGGAGAAGAACCGCCTCAAGGACTACAGCAACAGTGGTCTCAGACGCCACAGCGCCGCTCGAGACAGCGCTCGCATCTGAATTTCGCGACTCGGCGCTGCTTGCCTCCGCGTTTGTCGAAGTCTGTTCAGCTGATGCCGTCGCCGCTGGAGTCTCAGGGGCGGGTGGCGTCGCTTCCGTTGGCTTCGTGTCCTGCCCGACTGAAGTCGGACTCGCCATCGCTGGGTTGACACTTGGACTGAGCGCATCGCCATCCGAGCCGTCGCTTCCAACACGCGCGGCGCGGCCGATTTCGTTAGCCTTGCCCGTGTCCATCGTGACCGTGCTGCGGCGGCGGGGGATCTGCTTTTGCACAAACTTCTTGGTCTCAGTCGCGCCGGCCATTTTGACGATCTTGAAGTTGAATGACTTGCCCTTGGAGCCACATGAGATGTACCCGCCGTGCGGATCGGACTTGCTCTTGGTGTAGAACGTGAGCTTTTTGTTGTAGTTCTTGCGGGTGCGGTTCGAGTCGACGACCGCGATGTCGAGCCCAGAGCCGCCGTCGTTCACGTTCTGAATCGACAAACGCAAGCAAGAAAGCAACACGTCAGCGACGCCCTCGTTGACAATGAGGCAAGCAAGTGTCCAAGCAACTGATTTACCGCTTCGACAGTGAACCCTTCTTTCTCGAACACGACGTACATCTCGCCCTTGACGTCGCACGCTTGGGGGCCGATCGTGTGCTCGGCATTCTTGATCTTGTTGCTAAGCGAGTATCCGCCGTGATCGGATGTCTTGAGCACAAACGACTGCTTGTAGTGCAGCGGCGTGCCCTTGGCTGGTGGCTTATCGCATTGGGTCGGCGAGCTGTGACCACAAATCAGAGCCATCGAGTTAGAACTGCTGGCATTGAACACTACTAAACAAGGCCGTCTACGACAAGGCAACAAGATCCACGTACATGATGAACTCGGCTTCGTTGTACTTGGCCTTGGCGCTGTCTTTCACGGGCGGCACCACGAGCAGATACTGGTCGCTCCTGTGCTCGAGGAAGCCCACGCAACTTGCATCGTCGTCGGCTTTCGTGTACAGTTTGACGACATCGCCAAAGCAAATGGGGCCGCTGGATGTCATTGTCAACTTGGAGTTGGGTCGCTGCTGGCGCTGATCTTGTTCTGAGGAGACGCACGGAGGCACCGGCGGCGGCGGCTGGAGAGAAGGGGTTTCGCTGCCAAATAGGAAAGTTGGCGAATGAATTTTCGCCCAACCCACGCGCGAGGCAAAAAATAACCTGCGTCGGGCGGTTGCTACTGGCCGGAAGCACGCTCGTAGCGGATTTGGAGCCAGACACCGCTCTATTCTTGCGCTCCGCAGCAGCTACATGCGTTGGCGCTAGCAACGCCCTGATCCGTTAAATTTAGGAAAGGCTCCCTCCAAGATCGCGTTTTTTTCTGACCGCGATAGGCAAGAAGAGCCAAAACCAATCGGATCGCGCGTGTTTCGACCCGAAGTCGTTGGATGACATGACACGCCTCACCTCAGATGTGAAGCCACGGAACCAATTATAGCAACTCTCTCTCTCTCTCTCTCTCTCTCTATGAATATGGATACGGTACCTGGAGTCCAGCAACAACGCAGCCTCCAAGTCTGATGTAGCCCCAACAGTCCCCAGCGGCTCCAAAACCGTAGCCAGACTCTCGCTCAAGCTGCGCTGCTTCTGTCAAAGTGCTTGCTCTGATCACACAACCACTGGTCAGAGGCACCTACTGCTGCAGCAGACGCGGGCCGATAAGAGCAAGCGATTTCACCAAGGCAAGGCGAGGGATTTTCGTTTTCATGGCCTCCGTGTTTTGCTTCTTCTGGAGAGGAGACTACAACAACAACTGCGCCTACGAAGGAATGCGGGGCTTTGCACAACAGCACACTCACCACACGCACAGACAGAGTGGGGAGTAGTCGTCACCAAGTCAAGTACTTAGCCACGAAACCTTTGTTTGCTGGATCGAGTTCGTCACGCCGCGCGATGGCCTTGGTGCCCTCGCGATAGACCCACGTGATGGAGCCCGTGCCAAGTGCGGTGAGCCATGGGACGCAATCGGCCGACGCCGAGCCCATGATGTCTTGAAGCGCGGGGACGTACATCAGGCACGCTGCCAGCGTGAGCGAGAGCAGCGTGCCGTAGATCATCACCGTGTTGTTGAAGAGCCTGTGCTTGACGATCGAGACGCGGCGCGTCTTGCACATCCACACGTGGAAAAACTGACACCCGACGAGCGCAATGTACCACGACCCGCACGCCTTTGCCAATAGATCCGCCTGCTCCTCGGCCGTCAAGCACCTCGAGCCGTCGTTCGTGCAGAGCGCGGGTGCGTCGTCTTTCCAGAACGTGTCAGACGACATGTACAGCTCACTGAGTGAAATGTCGTGGCGCCAGAACACGGAGGCGTACACCACAAAGCAGCCGCAGACATTCACCATGCCAGCGATCATGTAGGCGTACAGGAGCAGCGGCATCGACATGAGGCGATCGCGGCTCGTGTCTCGGAGCGGACGGCTCATGATATCGTTTTCGGGGCCTTCGTACACCAGCGAGATCGCGGGTTCGAGTTCCGTGGCGAGGTCCACACTCAAGATCTGCAACGACGTCAACGCTGCAGGCATCCCGAACGCCAGATTCAGCGCGACCGGCGCGACCTCGGGCCACAAGTGCGTCAGCGCGTACGCGATCATCTTCTTGAGGTTGTCGTAGATCGTGCGGCCCTGCTCGATGCCACGCACGATGGACGAGAAGTTGTCGTCCATGAGGATGATGTCGGCGGCCTCGCGCGCGACGTCGCCCTGCTTGAGTGCTGGCGCGTCGTTGACGCCGTCGCTCGTCGCGCCCGCGCACTCGCCCAAGGCCTGACTCGCACGCACGATCTCGAGCTTGTGCTCTGGCGTCGTGCGCGCAAACATAACCTGGCGCATGCGCAACACGGCGTTGAACTGATCGGGCGAGAGCTCGTCAATCACGGCGCCGTGCGCGACAGCAGCGTCGTACTCGGACCAGTCGTCTCCCACTCCTTTCTGTTTCTCGAACCGTCCTCCGCCTGGCGGCGTGAGCAAGCTGAGAACGTCGTCGTGCTCGTGTAACAAGCCGATTTCGCGCGCAATCGCCTGCGCCGTCAGCGGGGGGTCGCCAGTGACCACGAACACCTTGACGCCAACATCGCGGCACTTCTGGACGGCTTCGGGCACGTCGTCGCGCGGGGGGTCCATGATCGCGATCATGCCGACAAAGCACAGCTCGTCTGTCAGAAATTTGTGCTGGTCCGCAGAGAACGCGCCGGCCGCAGGTGTGAACCTTCGTATGGCCACGGCGATCACGCGTCGTCCGTTGCTACCAAACAGCTCGTACGCCTGCGTGAACTTGTCGTGGAAGGTTTGATCGATCGCGTGCTACTCGCTGGTCGGCAAGAGGTACGTGCTGCACCGGCCGACGACCACCTCAGGCGCTCCCTTCACGAGCACGTCTGCTGTCGAGTGCTCGCGCATTGCTGCTGTTGTGCTCGAGCCCGCTTCGGACGCGGGCGATGGCACGATCACGAGGTGTCACTTGTCGGTCGAGTTGAACGGGATCTCAAAGAGCACGGGGAAGTGCTCGCGCGTCGTCTCGACCGAGAACTGGAGGTCCGCAAAGCGCACCAGCGCAACGTCCGACGGATTCCCCGTGTACTTGCGGCGCAGCACAAAGTCACGGCGCACGCGATACGGCGCGCCCGCGCCAGTGGCAGGTAACCGCGGAGTGTGCAAACCGGGAGCTGGCGATGCTGCTGCTGCTGCTACGTCGACTCCCGAGATGGACGACCGCGCCACAGACGTGCGAAGCACGCTTGATGCGGCGAGCTCGCTATCGGGATCGCGAGGCTCGGGCTCGGCGCGGTTGCAGAGCGCTGCGCCGCGGAAGAGCACAGCCGTGGCCGCGCTGCTCGTCAAGTAATCGAGGCTCTCATCGACGTCGAGCACGAGGTTGTCGACCGTGGGCTGGTGGTGGAACGCGCCACCGACCCACGTATCGGTCACGGCCATGGCGTTTTTCGTCAGCGTCCCGGTCTTGTCGGTCGCGATGAGAGTGAGCGAGCCCATGGTCTCGACGCAGTCGAGGCGCTTGACGAAGATGTTGTGAGGTGAGGTGAGGTGAGAATGTGAGGTACATTGAGATACCTCTAGAGATCTCTAATGGCCGTGGTGTGTGTGTCTACGCTACTTCAAACATGCATGTGTGAGGTCCACTCAGGCAGACGACGGGTTTACCGTCACCGCTGCGCTGACCATTCTGTGAGGGTCTGTTGCGCACTCGCCTCCACTGTCAGATC
>JAADVP010000104.1:0-36904 GCA_023335675.1 Globisporangium solare | reverse complement strand
GAGAGCTACTGAGGCAGATGACTAATTACTTGGTAATGACTCACTCCCACGGTGACGAATTACACTGGATGAGTCACAACGCGTAGTGATTCACCTGCGAATTCGACTCTGGCGTGCGCAAAGCTGAACAGATCACCACAAGCTGTTGATAATCCTCGAATATGGCGATGCTGGTGACTTGGACGCGTACATTCACGCGCATCGCCAGGAGCCTCCGAATGAGCAACGTGCTCTGGAGATATTCGCCCAGATAGCACACGGTGTTGCTGTACTGCATGGCCAACACATTCTTCATCGCGATCTCAAGGCCAAGAACGTTTTCCTGTTTAAGGATGGGCGCGCGGTAATCGGCGACTTTGGGACGTCAAAGTCCCTGTGCAGTGCGTCTACCCTTGGGTCGACCCTCATAGGCTCGCCGCCGAACATGAGCCCCGAGATCTTGGAAGACGAACCGCACAGCTTTGCGACCGATATCTGGTCGCTTGGGCGCATCTTGTACGAGTTGCTGACGTGGGAACCCCCATTTGCTGCGCCATCGTACCCAGCCGTGGTGTTCAAGATCACCCAGGGCTCGTACCACCCGTTAAGCCATTCGATTTCATTGGAGTTGCGGGATCTCGTCGCCCACATGCTGGAAAAGGACCAGCACAAACGGCCGACGGTCCAAGAGGTCCTATGCAAAGTCGATAGCATCAAGGCGAAGCAGCAGGAAGTTGGGGCTACTCGTGGGACGGACTCCAGCAGCTCAGTGCAGGACGATGCCACTTCCAGTGTGAACAATAAAGAGGAAAACGTGGCAGCGATGCCATCGACTGGAGAAGCTGCGGTGTCTGGTGCATTTTCGCCGGTGCAAGTTTCTCATGTGCCTTTCCTCCCGCCTCCAGCACCAACAGAGATCACGTTGCCAGCTGCATCGACACATTCACAGGCAATGGAAACCGTCGGGAACGAGATGCAGGGTGGTGGGAGACGCATTTCAAAAATCGTTGCACCTTCAGCTATCGGAATTTTGCCAAGTGCGCGCGCAAGAATTGCTCATGTACGTCGTTCATGTTGGAGTTATTGTACACGTTTATGGCACACAGGCTGGCTCACAACACAATTTGATGATCATATCCAGATCATTTCGTCCGAGCGACTTCACATACACCGACAGCAGCAACAGCAGCCGCGAGCACGGGAACGGCACGTGCCGTCAGCTTCGCATGTCTATCATGTACGTAGCAAATGCTTCGCAATTCGCTTCTCTTCTGAATCCGCACTGGTCTCACTGGCACTGCTTTCAGCTTGGTCCTGACCTCCTTCCGACCCCGCCTCAGCCAAATGCTGGAGTTCGGCAACCACCTAAAAGGGCAAAATTGTGGCGTCGAATGTAACGTCGACGTCGAGGCGGCCCGCGCTTCCGCCTGAGAACATGACGATCATCGGCACAAAAGTGCACGCTGCACTTGCATCACGCAGTCAGCAGCAGCAAAAGCGAGCGTAAAGCATTTACCGTCATTAAGGGATTCAAGTGTGTAGTATACATCTCCACAAAAGAGAAAGGCTTAGGTCCAAACACGCATGCGATCGAGTGAAAAGCGAAAATGGAGGTTGAGTGAGATGACTGGTCTTGTACTTGTTATATATCTGAAGACAGGAGCGTATTCGCCGAGTTGATACCCTCCTCAAATGGCCATTCGCGCCTTGTTTGCCTATCTCTCAAGTCAAATCAGTGACTAGCCCACAACAATCACTGTGGATCGTAGCACGTTGCACCGAACTGGCCACCGATTTGCTTCTCAATAGCGTCGTTCATGGTCGCATTCAAGTTCGTCTCCGCGAATGCGACGATGGCGCGATACACTGCTCCTCGCTGGTCGATCTGCCGCCGAGAAAAATGCGCAAGTGCATCGGTCACTGCTCGTGTAAAACGATTCGAGTCGTGGAAATGGATCTCGAGTCGTGAGAACCGTTCGAATGCAACATCAACGCTCCTGGTACCAAGTTGTTTGGTGCGCCGCAAAATCCGAGTCTGCAGCTTCTTCAAGTCGCGGCGCAACATCGCAGATACAAAGTCCGCGACCGCGAGATCTTTGCAGTTCTGTGGCTCTGCGCCTTCGTTTTTAAGTTGATTTATCGTTTCTGTTGCTTTTCGTGGACACTGCAGCATCAGCACGCGCGCTTCGACTGATGCTTGTGGCCGAATCCAACTGAGTTGCACGTCGACGCCCATTCGAGCAGGTTTGCAATGCCACAGGTGCCACGGACGTGTCCAGCACGGCTGCCACCACTTACGATGCAGTTGCTTGATCGTAAGTTGCATCGTCCCATTCGTCGCTAGTTCGCCGCCAACGTCTCCACCTATCGCGAGCGTTGACGTCGAGGTCACGTTGAACCGACGAAGTCGCAATGCCGAGATACCAGCTACATGCGCCGTGTGGATATACGTCGTGACCTCAAACTGCGTTCCTAGGAGCGACACCACTGCAGGCGCGAGCGTGAGGTTGTGAACGGAAAATGGATCGACGGCTGTGAGTTGCTTGTACAAGACCCCTGTCCTGTCGAGCGCGTCTATACCGCTGTTGATCACAGCGAAGTAGGCCTTCTTGCCGCGCAGATCCACTCGATCGCATTTCCCAGCAGGTGATTCACGCGTGTGTTGGATAGAAGACGAGGCATCGGCGTCAGTTGCAACACCAACGCACACGTCGAGTAGAACGCAAAGTATCACAAGGCACAACGGTATCGCCATCGCTGATGTGCTGTGCAAAATGGGCAGATGCTGAGATTTGCATTCGCGTTGGCGATCCGGCAGTTTGGCATTTCCCAACTGCCATATCTTGGTGCCTGCGTTGTAACATTTTGTGTCACAAACTGAAAAGCTATATGTGCAATTGCACCATGACGGAATACTTGCGAGGGGATCCATTTAACGCTTTTCGCTCCAACTTGGCAGCCAAAATCAAAACGGGTGCTGACAAATATAACTCTAGGGCAATAAGTTGCCACTAGACGAGCATCCTACATGATTGCTCCATACCACCGGAATCAAGAAGCCGACACTGCGTACGACAAGAAAGAAGACTCGCAAGAATTTGCACCCTCACCAGACATCTGAGCTTTCATTACGCTACGTTCAGTGCGTCGTCTTTTTTTTTGCGTTGAGGGTGCGTGCATGCATAGCTATGGACTTGAAGTTCATGGTCCGAATCCAACCGCAACTTCAACAACCTGGTCCGTCGCTCGTTGTTTCACTGCAGCCACAGCATCTAGACGCGCGTATCACGCCAAATACTTGTGACGTGGCGTGCAGCCAGCCGCGCGTTCTCTCCGTGGTGCAATCGGCCCACTGCGTCCACCAGAACAATCTTGTGAGCCCTAGAAAGTGTACCCATGTTGCATTGCGAGTGATGGTCGCACGCCTTGTTTTCTGATTCACACGTTTGTTACACCTTGTGTTTTTTTGGGGATCGTCGAATGTAACCAACGAAGCGTTATTTTGCTTTTTTTGCTGGGGTTGCAGTACCAGTGCGTGAACAGCCATTCGCGTATTGACAACGTGAAGAGAAAAGAAGTGGCCTCTCTCTGTCGCTCATGGTGGATCTCGCGCTCCAGGAGCAGCTCGTGCGCGTGGTGCGCGACGAGTACGCGCGCTCGCCGGTCGCGCCGCGAGCCTCCAGCGAGCACCTGCCCGAGGAGGTCGAGGAAGGCAACGTCGAGTACAAGCTCAAGCTCATCGACCCTGCGCCAGGTACCTCAAGAAAAAAAAGACCAAAGCACGCGCCTGCTTGTATGCAATGGATGACACTGACTGTGCGAGTGATGGCAGATCGCTTGAAGCACCTGACGACGCAGCTGCATTGGCGACTGAACGAGGGAAAAGGCACGGCGTTCTACGAAGTCGGCGTGCGCGATAATGGCGACCCGATCGGGATCCCCGAAGAGCTCATGGTCAAGTCCGTGTGCACGCTCGCGAGGTATGTGAGATGGCGGTGTGTGTACATTCTGTGTGGATACCGAGCCGCTCGACTAATACGAATGCGTTGGTGGGATGCATGATTGGCTGCTTTGTAGGATGTGTCAGGCTTTGCATGCCGAGCTCGCGATTGTGCGCTTTCGCGACGGACACAAACCCACGCTCAAGGCCGCGCGGATACAGGTCACGAGGATGCTGCTAGAAAGCGACTCGAAGAAGCACTTGCGCGTGTCGGTGATTGGCAGCGTGGACAGTGGCAAGTCGACGCTCGTCGGCGTGCTCACGCGCAGATGCCTGGACGACGGCAACGGACTCGCGCGTATGCAAGTCTTCCGGTACGCGATACTTTCATGGCATGCGCTCGAAAATGCAATGGACTAATTGGCTTGGCCACGACGAACCAGACACCGCCACGAGATCGAGAATGGCCGCACATCAAGCATCAGTGAGCACACGATTGGTAGGCTCGCAGATGAAACTCTGGTTCCATGAGCAAATATGGAAACTTTTGCTCAAACACTTGTGGCTACGTTTTTCTCACCTGTACATCGACGTAGGCATCACGCAGGACGGTCGCTTTGTGTTAATAGACGACTGCGATGTGAATGCGTTCCGAGAAGACGACGACGCAGCGTGCGATACGCACAGCTTCATCACGTTCAGCGACTTGGCGGGTCACGAGAAATATTTGAAGATCACAGGTAAACTTGTTTGACGCTTTCCACTAATTCGACGTTGTAGTAACGACTCGCTTTGTGTCGTGTGTTTTAATGATACGTTGTTGGCTCAGCCTCTGGGCTCGCAAGTCAATTTCCAGACTACGCGATGCTGGTCGTGGACGCCTTTCACGGCGTCCAGCCCATGACGCGCGAGCACCTCAAAATCGCGACGGCGCTTGAGGTTTGTCTTTTGCCACAGTGGATACCGTACACATGCGAGGAATCGGTAGAACTCGCTCACTCTGTGGACACTGATTTTTACATGCTGCCGTTGTCAGGTTTCCATTTTCGTGGTCCTGACGAAAAGTGACGCGACATCGATGGAGCGGATACAAAAATCCATCGACGAAGTCACCGAGTTGTTGCGTGTTTGCTGTCCAAGCAAACAGCTTTCAGCGCTTCGCAGCGGAAACCAGAGCCACAGCACCACAGCGGCAACAGACGAATCGGTCGTTCCGTTGCTGCTGGTGTCCAACTTGAACGGCGATGGGCTGGATACGCTGCAAAAGTACCTCGCAGATCTTGAACCCAAGCGAGTGCGTTATGCTTTCATACCTGGCTTAGAAACCCCTACGAAGATGTTAAAGTGTACCTATGCTCTTTTTTGATGGTAGACATGGTCGTCGAAGGACGCCACAGCAGCAGAATTCCAGATCAACAAGGCGTACGAGATCGAAGACACCGGGACGATTGTCACGGGCCTCGTGCAACGGTGCGTCTACTTTCTTGGCTGCCTGTCAAGTCAACGACACTAAAATGGTCACTGACTGCTCCACCCGATCCTCAATTCCGTTGATTATAGCGGAACATTATCCGTTGGCGAGATCATGCTGTTGGGTCCAGACACGAACGGCCAGTTTGTGGACGTGACCATCGACAGCATCGAGGTGCAACGGAAAGCCGTGCAATCGCTGAGTGCCGGAGAAACGGGGGCAGTCCTGATCAGCTTCTTGCCTGTCGTTGAGGTAAAGTGACTGCTACACAAAGCTGCTTTGAGGTTTCTATGCAGGTGGCTCAACATATGTACCACTGCTCTTTGTATTGACGATGATGCTGTTGGTTTTCTTTCCAGATGAGCGCGTCACACATTCGCAAGGGCATGATGCTGGTTCACCCGAGCGTACGCCCCATGGCGACACTTCAATTCGATGCTGAGGTGCACTTTCTCGCTGACTCACCGGCGATCCGTGAGAACTACCAAGCAGTGATTCACGCCGGTCAGATCCGTCAAATGGCCAAATTGGTGCGCATGATGAGCGATTCGCCAGTCGAAGAGCAAGCGACGGTGGCCACCACCACCGCCACAAAGCAGCTCAAGACTATCTGCCGCTTTGAGTTCATGTACTGGCCCGAGTACATGCGTCCGGATCTGCCATTAGTGCTCCGCGAAGGCTCGGCGCACGGCGTCGGCAAGGTCGTGCGCACCGTGCATTTCTCCAACGAGCACGTCGCAAGCGTCCGGACTTGTTAGAGCCCACCATGGCGGCAAAGCACACAAAACAAACCATCAGCATCACCAATGACAGCCTGAGTACCATAGCAAACACGAGCAGCTTGAGGGAAGAATGAAACTACGAGATGATCAATGAGGAACAGCGCATTATGGAAACGAAAGGTACTTGAACTCGCTACGCATGAGAAGAAATATCACACTAATCGAGTTGACAAGGCTTAGTCTTCAAAAGCAGCGCAAAGTTTCTCTTCAGGTCAAAAGTCCCACGAACATGGAAAGCAAGCGGCAACGAGAGCGCACCAGCAACAGATCTGGGTTGGCTGACGAGCTATCCGACCACAATAGGTGAGCTTTACAAATAGATTGAGGGCGAAAAGCTATTTGAAGTAGCTCTCGCTCGCTAAGTTTGGCCATCCGATGGCAATCTGACCTGAGCTTTTTCTTACTGCTAGTGTGTGCGTGTGTGATTAGCGCCAACTACAAATTCGAGTCGTACTGGTTGGTGGTGCTCACGCACGCGCGGTAAGGCTGCTTTGAGACTTGCTTTCTGCATGGTTGTCTCGGGACCTGAAGTGCGCAGCGACATGGAGAGCAGTCTACTCAAGCAGGATGCACTGGACCACGGCTCCGTCACAGCGGACGATTTCACGAATGGGAACGACGACTTGCGACTGGACTTTGAAGCGATTCAAGGCCACGACGGCCATCGACCACAACATCATCATCATCCGCAACATCGCGGGCACAATGGCAGCAACAATGCAGGATTCGAGAGCAGCTGCTCTTCTACAAAGCAAAACCACTTAAGTGCGACGGATTCCGGGAACGAGGCATCCGCAAAGAAAGTCAAGATCCGGAAGCGCAAGGGACCGCGGGCCCAGACGATTGAAGAAGTGTTTGCGACGACCAGCACGGTCCGGTCGTTGGGTCTGAATCCGCCCCAGGAGCATATCGTGCTCACACCGCGGTCGGCCGAAGCGTGTCTGCACTGCGGCGTGAACCCCGAGACCCTGAAGATCCGGGACCTCGAGTCGTTCTACGACACGGACGTGGCTCTGGCCGTGCAACGCATGCGCCACGAAGCATACTCGATGCGGCGCCACGAGGAAATGAAAGCTGTTCGGGCGGAGAAGAAGAGGATCATCGAGGCCGAGGACACTGCCGGCGCGCTTGTGTCACCCAGGTCGACTTCCCCTCCGCATCGTCACCATCACCAGCATCACAAATCCGCTACGAAGACGAAAGCGGTGAAATCTGCTCAGATCACTCCCGACAAGCCATCCGAACAGTTTTCGCTCTTGAATATTGAGAAGAAGCGGCTCGAGAAGATCAAACTCCGCCAAGAGCGCGAGCTCGAACAGATGCTCGACTTTGAGATCAAGATGAGCAAGATCCAGCAGGAAGCCAACGAAAAAGCCGAGCGTGAGCGGCGGCTCCACGAGCAACGGGAGCGTGAGCGCATGCGGTTCGCGCAGGAGCTCGCCGAGGAGAAACGGCAGCGCGAGATCAAGAAGAAAGCGCAGATGGACGCCGAAGAGGAACGGCGCAAGCTTCTGGCAGCCGAAATGGCCGCTCGCGACCGTGAGCTGGCCGAGCAAAAGGCGAAACAGGAGCGTCTGCGCCGCATTGAAGCGCGCGAGCGAGAAGAGGAATGCAAGGCGAAAGCTGAAGAGCACCGACTCATGACCGAAGCGATCATGCGGCAGCAACAGCAAGAGACCAACGAACGACTGCAAGAACTCGGCATTGCCGAGCGCGCGCGGAACGAGATGGTCGAGCAGCAGCGGCTTGAGCGTGCGCGTCAAATGGAAGAACGAAGGCGCATCGTGGGCCAGCGGATCCTCAAAAACCTTAAGCAGTCCAAGAAACTCGAGCTGCAGCGGAAGCGAGAGATCACACGCAAGCAACAGGCCAGCGAACAGCTCCGACAAGAACACGAGGCCGAATTGGAGCGCCAGCGGGAGCTAGCACGGCAGCAGCAGGAAATGATGGAGCGGAAGCGGGTGGTGGTCATCGAGGACGCCAAGCGCGAGGAAGAGCGCAAGAAGGACGAGTTCCTGCATCGCCAATACGAGATGGAGCGCAATATGCACCGCTGCAGAAAACGCAGCAGCAGCAATTAGAGCTCAAGAAGGAGTACCGGCGCATCCAACAGCAGCTCAAACTCGACAAGGTCGAGCGCATGAAGCGGGTTCAAGAGTACAAGCGGCTCGAGACGCTGAGCAAGATGCAGGAAACTGAGATGCGCACGCAAGCGATGCTCAATGAGAAGGACGAGTTCATGCGGCGCCGCAAGCAAATCGCCGTCAAGGCCAAGATCCAGCGCAACCTGATCATGCGCACGATGGAGAATGTCAAGATTACGAAGAAATGGAACCAGGCGTCCAAGACCATCGAGCAGGTGATTGGCAAGTCGTCGTCTCGGTCACTGTCGCCTACGAAATCAATCTCGGGGCGTCCAAAGTCAAGTTCAGGAGCCTTGTCGAGACAGACGTCGTTACCGAATATCACGCGGCCAAACACACCCGGTGGCGCAGCGCAGGCACGCGTGTTCCATCCACCATCGCCTCCACCGACTCGCACAACGTTCAAGCTCACGAAAGAAGCGCAGAAAGAGATGGCAGCCGAAGCCAACAGCAAAGGTGGCAGCAGCTCTGCCGGCGTACGCGGAGGAGCCCCACAGGCGTATTTCTCGCCCTACGACCAGGTGTCCGAGCAGATTCGGCCGAAAAAGAGCAAACACGTGCGCTCGTCAGTGTTTTGATAACTATTCAAGAGCCTAGAGTTGTACTGACTGAATGCGCATGATATCATCTGTCCCGGAGATCGACTCGCTTTTTTTGGGGGGGGGGAATGCCGCAGCGCAATTTGTGCCAGGGTAGCAAGCTGAAAGTGCCTCGAGGGAGTAGCTGTCGCAGATTGGAATGATGCGTGCGTGGTACCCTCCCTCTATGTGGGTGTATGGGACACGCTAGTCACTTCAAAGGGCTCAAACACGCACGAATGATCGCGGCACTGCTGCTGAGCTATGCGCCATGCTAAATGGTTCGTCTCCATCCAATGTGAGCCGCACGTGCCAATGTAGCCATCTTCTGGAATCGTACTTAGCCAGAGTGCTACAGAACACTGCTTTTTTCACACTGTGCATTCTGTTCTGACACCCAACATATGCAAATACAAGAAATCATACATTTCATAAGGTCTGCCTGTCGCCTTTTCTACTGCAGCAGGGTTTGCATCTGCTCGAATGTTTCTTCTTGAATTATGCAATTCAAGAGTTGATCAGCACACCTTCACAGCTGTGCGAAGATGACGCCGAGCGCAGACGCATCGCCAGAAGGCGGATCTAAACACTTTTTTCCCCCACGCGTGCAGCGCATGCGCGAGAGACGCACGAGCCATCCGCACAGCATGCGCGTGAACCTGCGAGCCGCGGCGCTGCTGCTGCTGGCGCTCGCGCTCACGTGGCAACTCTCTGCTGCCGCCATCGACGTTCTCGAAGTTCGCTCGGCGACTCCCGCCGGTTCGTTGTGCTGCTGCCTGTCGCGAGGACGGCTCCGCTTGACATGCATAGGGTCCTAACGCTGCTGCTTTGCGTTCCAATTGTGTGTGTATGTGTATATGGGTTTGTGTTGATAGCAGCGGCGGCGCCAGACGAGGATGCGACGGTCGACGTGGAGGTCCACGTGGACGGGTCTCCGAGTGAGACGCTCGAGATGCTCGAAGAAGAAGAGCGAGCAGCCGTGCGACGCCGCAGAAAGAAGCCACAAGTCGGTGCGTGCGCGTTGTTTGCATACTGCGCTGCATTGCGCTCCCCAATGATGGCCATTTTGGTGGTGTGCTGATGTTGATTTTGATGCGTATAATGGTGCGACTCAGAGAGTCTGCTCGCGGACTTTGACCACGACGGCCACGTCGGCTCGAGCGAGATCCAGCGAATCAAGGAGGGCCTGCACCAGTTCTTTGACATTGATGAGAGCGGCAGCATCGACTCTGTCGAAATCAAGACGGTACGTGTCCATTTTTGCCAGTGAAAAAGACCATTTCGTGGTAATTGTGCGGCGCTAACCTCTTCAAACCATGTGTGCATTCTGCGTGCGATGGCTTCGTTTCGTGGGTCAAAGATGGCTCGCGATGAGAAAGACGTGATGTCGGCGTTCCAGAAACTCGACAGCGACCACGACTCGATCATTTCGCTGAAGGAGCTCGACGAGCGCTGGGAGGCCGTGGGCGCCGAGATGACCGTGAGCGAAGTCGCGGACTGGGTCGCGTTTGCGGTACAGTTGCCGCAGTACGCCAGCATTTTCCGCGATCACTCGATCTCGGGGTATACGTTCCCGTTGCTCATGGCGAACGACGGCAAGCGGCTCCAGGAAATCGGCATCGATCAGCACCTGCATCGACAGCAACTGGCCATGTTTCTCAAGATGAAGTACCTGGGCATGGGCAAGAAACCTGCTCCAGTCGTGTCGGCTCTGTGTACTGCGGAGCCGTCAACAGCTGGCAGTGAAAGTGGCCAGGCGCTCTCGAAAACGCTGCTTCACGTGGCATGGGTTCCAGCAGAAGACGTCCCGCAGCGGTTCCAGCTGCAGCGAAGAAGCCCTGGCGAGGCCACGTGGAGCCTCGTGTATACTGGTCCGGACACGGAGTTTATCGATGTCGTGAACACCGGATTGCATGTCGTGTACCGCCTCGCGACTTGGAATTCGTATGGACGAAGCGCTCACGAATACATTCGCTGTGGACCAGTGGCTGGCGTTGCATCTACCAAGCCAGCGTTGGTGTTACCACCAGCGACAACTGCCACCAACGGCGGCATTGTCAATGTCGACGTGCTGCCTGGATATCACGCGCACAACTCCTCGAGCGATGGTGGCGAAAGTGCCGACACGTTGTTTGGCATCTTGAAGTCGTATCTGTGGTGGCTCGACGAGGCAATCGCATTGACTTTGTTCATCGTGCTCCCAATCCGAGGCTTCATCTATGGCGATGCTGACTACGTGTTGAAGATCATGCGCCGCCTGCCGCCAAATATGCCGACGCGCGTGACGGTCGAGGCTGATCCATCAAAGACGTCGCTCGAAGGGGCTACCGTGACTGTGTCGTGGGAAAAACCGATCGACAATGGCGTCCCGATCGTGTGTTATTGCGTGCGTTGGACGCGCACCAAGACGGAAGAGATGAAGTGGGTGAAGCTGCTCACGCTCCCGTTGCCTACCAGCGTCTCAGTGGGCAATTTGAAGCACGGCGAGACGTACAAGATTGTGGTTGAGGCCACCAACCAATTCGGACTCGTCACAAAATCCAGTCGGTCGACGTACATGGTCCCTGTGCCAGAGTTGAAAGGCAAACTTTTGCCGCGTCGGTCGATGAAAGAGGCGAAAGTGCTGCGCAATCAATGCCACATTTGTAGCGACCCGGTCAAGAAGAAGAAAGTGCCGTTCACGGCGACGCTCGACCGCCGCATCCTGCATTTCTGCTGCCTCTGCGATCTGGAATTCTGCCATTACCACAAGGGCGAGGTGCACCACACGAAAGCGCTGAGTTGCCCTGCTGTCGACGGCCGGTGCATCTGCGAAACATGTAAAGACATCCGCTTGCAGCGGTCGGCGACCTACTAAAACCCAAGAGGCAGGTTACGCACGAAAATGATAAACAATTTTTCCTCAATGCGCTCGAATCATCTTCGATTACATTTCCGCCGTTGCTAGTCTTGGCTTTAAACGCTATATGAACGCACACATCTTTGTTAAATCATCCACATCATCATTCCTTCTGGCGAGAGGCCAGGGTCATTCATGTTGAAATCTGGCAGCGCATTCTGGAAATCGCCCACGCGGTTGCCGGTGAACTGGGTGTCGTTGATACTGATAAATGCCAGACGCCGCATGTTATCAAAGCTCAGTTTGTTTCGGCGGCTGGACTGCAACAGTGTCGACTTGCACAACGTTTTCTCCGAGGCCACGCTAGATGGAGCGAGCGAAAACAGAGTCAGTGCAAGTGACTTCAAGTGCGGCCAATCATCCGCCTCCGTCATCCAAAACTGCAACGGCGACCGGTTGCCTTTTTCCAGCATCTCCCATTTGAAAGTACGATTTGCGCGCTGGTTCTTGGCGTAAATAACATAATCGGTGTACTCCGCAGAGATTGCACGCTTGCGTTCTTCGTTCACACCAATGTCTGCGTCGGTCTCGGGGAAGTTGAAAATCAACTCTTCAATTTGTTCGCGGTATTCGCGCGTCATGGACTTGCCAATGTATCGTGGGTCCAGCAGGAACGCCAATCCGTGCGCCTCGCTGAGAACGTATTGCCATCGCTCGGTCACCACTTTCTTGATATACTCCAGCTCCACCGTGGAGAGTCCAAAGACTGCGTCAAAGTCAGTCAACAAGTGCTTCGACTCAAAGTAGACTTCCGAAATGGGTTTATCGTCTTGGAATTTGTAAAGCGTGAGCTCGATAGGCGTAAGAATGCTGATCGCCTTCTCCAACGCGATCTTCCAGTTCAAATTCAGCACAAAGCTCTTGAGGCTATCACGCGTGGGTCGTTGATTCAGTGGAGCAGCATCGACAAAGTCTGGATCGCTGACAATGGACTGAATGATATCCTCGGCTTGCAGCAAGACTCGGAAACGCGCCGCAAGCGAACCCCACTGCATCGTTGGCGATGACGTCGAGAAACTTTTCATCGTTTGCAATGTCTGCGCATCGAACATTTTAAACTTTGGTGCATATTGATAGCTACTGAAGAACGAGAGCAGCTCATTGCAGTTGTTGGTGAAATCCACCAAATCCTGAAATGGGAAATCCATCGGCACCTGCGGCGTCATTCGTCGTGGATCGTTTTCAATTGATTTTTCGGGCCCGAAAATGTCCATGATCGCGAGGTGGAGCGCATGTGAGATGCATCCATAAAAGAACTTGGTCGGGTACTCGGCCTTGAGCATCTCCCAAGCTCGTGCATGGTATTCCGTGCTCCCGGTGACTACACCGCTCACAGACCCAACGATCGGCGCCATCACGCGCTTGATATCCTGCGCGATCAGGATCGAGTTGTATTGGCCATCGTCGTTGATTTTCTCCGACTCGAGGAAGAAGCGCTTCTCGTTGTTACCAGCCATGTACGTCACGTACACTTCTTCCGGGTTGCTTGTATTGTACAGATTCATACTCGACCATGCATCGCGCTTGATGCACACTCGAGTCGAGCTCGCTGTCAGGTAGTTCCACACCTGTTTGTGCATTTTGTCGTAGCATCGGTGGAGCAAATCGCCCTCCAAGCGCTTTTTGTCGGGCAGTTTCACATTCGGTCTCAGGATCGCAATTGCGCGCTGCAAGTGGCACTCTTCGACGGCATCAAACGCCATGCCCGTCACATACGCATGCATTGCGATCGCCTCCTCCATGCGCTCGAGCTGACTCTTCGAGAGGGCGCCGCCGCCACCGCCTTTTCCCTTGCGGTCCTTGCCCGTCGATTTCAACTCCTTCGTGGTGTCGTCTTTCAATCCCATAGTCGTCGGGTCCATCAAACTGTCGGGCATGCCCTGCTGTATCGCCAGCTGGTTCATCGCTTGTGCGTGGTGCACGGCGGCTTGGTCCAACGCGCTGCTCACCGCAGCCACAGCGGCGGCCGACGTCTTCTGGCGCTTCTTTGAGGGCATCTTGGTCGTGATCTTCTGGTTGTACATCTGGAGGATGTCCTGGAACTGTGAGATGAACGCGTACTGGTGCTGACTGTTCTGGAACACGTTGCATTTCTTCAAGTGGCGGATCGCCTGCTCCGACTTTTTGTAGTACAGCACCTGCTGCTTGCAGTGCTTGCACGCCGCGGCGTTCTTGCGCTGCGGGTTGGGCTCGTCCGTGAGCAGCGTCCAGATCTGCGACGGCGAGCGGCCCGGCTTCTTCTTCTTGAGCGACTGCGACGGGTCACCGCTGCCGCCGCCGCCCGCGGGCCCCACAACGCCCATGTTGACGCTCACGACGTCGTGCGCGCCCAGCGGGAGCATCTGGCCCAGGCCGTTCGTGGGTGTCGTCATCGTGCTCATCCGCGGTACGTACGTACAAAGTATCTTTCACCCAATTAACCCCGCGCGTTAAAAACCTCAAAACCCACGACGCCGCAAAGGTGCTGCTGCTGGCCGAAAATGGGCTTCCTGCGTGTCCGTCCGCCTTGTTTGCTGCTGGGGCGATGCTGGGAAACGCAGACTGGCGCGCGGCGCGGGGGGGGAAGGTTTTTTGGTTCTTGAGAGACGCAGGCGGCGGCGTGATTGGGCGGGAAAGCGCGGAAGGCGCGTAAAAACCTCCCGTAAAAAACCTCACGGCTGGTTGTCTTTTTTTTACCAAAAGTAAGTGCGCGTGTACTTGGACAGTGTGCTCTCTGTGTAGTCAGTACGCGCCTGAAGAATTAATTATAGAAGGTAATTAAGTCTTGAAGTCATTCAATGTGGATTTAAACATGCATTTTGTCCAATTAGAAGTTTGAAATTAATATTAATTATAAAAGGACTGCGAAGATATGAAGTTATACAATACATGGAGAGAGAATACCAGAGTGATGGCTGCACGCACTTAAGAATTGGTGTTTTTGAAAATACTGCAAGAAAGAGTGATGGTCGTACTTTGTCCCTTATGCGCGCGCATTTCACTTGTGCGTGCGGAATGGACGCAAAGGAAAGCGCGACGCAGTTGAAGTAAGCGAGCGGCCTTCGATGCGCGATCTTGGAGAGGTGCGCGCACTTTTGTGTCTAGTTGGGCGTATGGCATGCGTTGCGTGCATATTTGCTGCCACGCGCTACTAACGATGCTTGCAGGTGCTCATTCTCACTATTGCGTTGCGTTTGCATTTCATAAGGTTGAGCAGGGAGCCCACATGTTGCAGTTCACTTCAAGCGTTGTGTTCGACCTTTCTCTTCCGAGTGACATCAGCAGTAGCGACAAAGCTAAGGACGCTGATGGATTTTCTTGCAGTGATTGGCCAGCAACGTGTGGAGGAGACTGGTTGGATGTGCATGCGGACAGGAGTGCGATTTTGATGCATCCAACGCTTGTGCGAATAGTGGATCATGGCTGTGGTGCAGAGAAGACGACGCAAGAAAAGCAGTTGCGAGATCAAACGGATGCGTTGCCGCATGCAGATCAATATGTTGATCAGAATGCTGAATATGATGCCAGCAGCGGTGTGGGTATCAGCCTTGAGCATGAGGTCGTTGGTTTGGCGTTCAGTAATTGTGGGGGATACTTAGCGATCGCAGACCTATCCGGGACTCTCCATTTATACAAGAGCAGTGGCGAACGGCTGTTTGCTTATCCTTTATTGAAGACGAATGAAGCTGACCGGTAATTCACTCGATTTTCTCCGCGCGAGTTTGAATGACATTGAATCTTACGTTGTCTGTTTGCTACGCTTACTTGTCTGATCCCAGAATCGCCTCTCTCAAGTTTGCCACGCATGGACACTTGGGCGCATCCGCAAAAGGCCAAGATTTGATTGTTATCACATCGGCAGGAGCTGCATTTCGCTTTGGTGATTTGGATGCGTTGGAGATTGAGCAAACCTTGGCACGGAACGCTAAGAACGCGCTTCATTCTATCACCCAGAAAATCCAGCTGCAGCGTGCCAATGTTGGCTCATTGGATGAAAACAAGCGTTCAATAGTATTGGTGCGTGCCTCGTCAGCTCATGCATCTTGCTTGCCACTGGGCGTAACTTATCGTCGTTGCTTGTTGTAGGCGCATCGGTTCCGATTTACAGTGAATGTCATTGTAGCGAATCACCAACAGACTCTCAGTGTGTGGCAAACCAAAGCCTGTAGCGACATCGATGCATCCACAGCTATCCAGGTACACTATGGCCGGCAGTCGCATCAAACACGAATGTTGTATCTAACCAAACTGTTGTGCACAGAACTTATCGTCATATAGCAGTACGCCTCATTTATTAGCCGGAGTGGCATCTATGGAATTTACCCACGATCGGAAATTTTTGATTGTTCTATCCTGCAATGGAGTTCTGAGTTGGTACGTTCTACGTTGTGTTCGCATTCGATGACCAGCATTCATATTGTATGTTTGTATGCTTGTTCAGGTGGGACTGGTATGACATGATCGTCTTATACCAGCTCCCCAAATGTGAGATCCAAAGCTTTACCATGCTGAACTTCCCTATCTCAAGGAATGAAGTTTGCGAAACAGCTTTTTTTGTCGCTGTTAATCAAGCATCGAAACCAGAAAAGTCATCACCGGTCGTGGAGATCGTAAAGATTGTGCAGGGGTCAACAACAAAATCCTGGGTGTATGAGTCTGTGTGGAAAGCACGCGAGTCCCTGGTTCAATCGAAACAGTCAGTTATCGTGGCGTATGCGAATCGAGGAGATCACGCCATTTCAAGTTTCCTGACAGTTGCTCGTGCTCGTGGAAGTATCACTATGCTGAAGTGGAAAGCAGAACATTTCCCAGCCTCCAGCCAGAAAATGACGGCGGCAAGCGCTGAAACGCTCGGACAAGGTTTGACTGAAAATTCAGACATACTTTTTGTCGCTGAGTCACTGGCAGCTGTTCCTTTGTCAAGCTTTGAAAGCGGCACCGGATTTTCTGACTTCATTGAGCAGTTGGAGCTATGCTACAACACGATTGGACGCCAGGAAGACGAATCACGAGCAATATTGGCTCTCTTGCTCGACCTTGCTCAAAAACTTCGGAAGCGTGCTTCCCTTGTGTCGTCTGCTCAAGTTGCAACCAAGATGATGGAATGCTGTGACCAGATTAGCAAGCTGTCGTACAAATGGACTACTTTCCAGCTTTTGCTGACATCACACACTGAACAAGATGATGAGAATGGTGCATCCCTTCGTGGAAAGTGGAATGTATTCGAGAACGCCGACTTGACGTGCTTGCTGGAGAGCTATGTGAGAAAAGGAGCGATGCGATCCGTCATGATACTGTGGAGCCGGCACATGGACGACAGCATGGTTCGCAATATCGGAAGCCTTCTCCATTATCTTCCCCCGTCGCTTCCGATAGCAGTTTATAAGAAGTGGGTTCAACGAGACGTCATTCCTGCAATCATCAAGATCGCTGAGATGTCTTCGCCTGATGACGCGGATGGAGATACTCCGTTGCTCTTGCTTGATTTTGCTGAATGGCTTCTCCTGAGAGCTCGAACTGCTGCCGAAAGGGGAGATATCGAAACAGCCATTGATTTGTGCGGATTGATGAAACTTAGTGGTCGCTCATCCGGTGAAGACAAGTATTCATTTCCATACTTCGAGTTCAAGATGCAAACCTCCGATCGAACGCACCCAAGTCGGGCCCCTCAAGATGACCGGCTTGATGGCCACAAAACGAGAAAGTTAAATACGTTCAGCATACTGGAGAAACTGGGTGAGGACCTTCGGCATATAAAGTACTTGGCAGACAACCATCAATTCAAGATCTCTCTTTTTCTCTTTGCAGATGAGACTCCGTCTACGATCGCGATGAGTATGCTAGACCGAATTTCATCTCCTGATCAGCTGCATCGTGAAATCGACAACCATGTGAAAAAATATCTTCGCTTTTGCGGATCTCAAGCTGATCCTGTGTTGAAAGACTACGTGGTCGAGCTTGCCGAATCGATTCAAGCGGCAAAATCGACGGACGAAGCCCGAGCCCTTGTGGTCTTAAACTCGATTGATGACATGGAGATTCGTGCTGCTGCAGCATTAGCTCTCCTTCGATCGGTTCTCCCTCCATATTCTCAAGAATTAAAGACGTTTGTGAAAAGTGATGCCATGTCTTGGGGTTCCAAGAAACAAGAAGAAATCGAGGAGCACTTGCGCCTGATGGAAATTCAAGATATGCTAATGGCTTACGGGATCAATCAGTTTGACATAGCAGATTCTCGAAATGTGTCGCGACTTCTCGGCCACATTCTTTCCCAAGTTTCAAGGACATCCGCGTTGGACGATGCAATGCGACTCGTTGACGCGTACAGCCACCTCCATTGCGATCGTGCCGTCATTCAGTTTATCGAGAATTTGCTGACATTTCCCTGTGGGCACGAATTCAAGGGTCAAGTTGTTGATCTTAACACTGAGATTTCTTGGCGGGCGGAAAAGGCAGTGACCGCACTCAAGCACGCAAAAAAGCGAATTGGTGTTGGCACAAACCCACTGCTTTTGATTTCACTGATGGAAGAAGTGATTGAATTCGGGCTGACATTGATAGAGATTGAAGAAAAAAAACAAGGTGCACCCATACAGCTTGCGACATTGAAATCTCGTGAACATAATGGCATGCGAGTCTTGAAAGATGAAGATTCGAGCGCATTCGTCTTGAGCATGGTTGCGGCGCTGGCTGCAGCTTTTTTGCCTGAAATGCAGGCGATCAATGATGCCGCAACGTCGACTCGGAATGAAGTCGTATCAGATTACCTGAAAAGCTTGGAGTTTATTTTGAACGAAGAGTTGATCAGCGATTTACAGAAACTCAAGCGTGTTGAAGTTGAGTACAGGATCCTCTTGTCGATTTCAACTCTGCGTGATCCTGAAAAAATCGAGAGTAAGTTGAAGCAGCTCATGAGACCAGACATTTTGTTCGCTGACGATGAAGTATTTAACGATCAAGGAACCGGTCTTGATTCAGTGCGTTCCCACTCGTCTTCAGCCATCAGTAGGGGCAAAGGAAAGAAACGAGCAGCTGTGTGGGCTGCTGAGGATGGTGTCTCCAGTACAAAAATGCCTAGGAATGCACACAGATTGACTGAGAGACTCGGTCCTGAAGCGCTTTGCAAAAGAAAGCAACAGGATGAAGAACAAGCGCAGTATGCATCCGACTTGTGGCGGTTCGCCTCGATTATTGGTATCACTCCAAACAAGTATCGATCCATTCTGGCCAAGAGTGCTGCTCAAAATGGATCTATTCTTCGAGCAGTTCGTTTTTCAAGGGACCTTTTTTCACGGCAATGCAAAATCAAGAAGCAAGGGCGTCCTAAAGCACACGATACAGCACTCACTGGAAGAATTGCTCCGGGAGCATACGAGTCGAAGGCTATGTCTGCTGAGACGCTGAAGAGTGTTTCGTTGGCTATCTCGCTGTTCACAGCTTCAAACATAGATGAGGTCTACAGTCCTACCAGAAGCTACCATCAGCTTCCAACGCCATCGCAAATTGCACGCATACAGGCTCCGAGTTATTCCCTGGAACTTCTGCAGTATTCGATATGCGTTTGCGATATCGATTCGTTCGAAGAGACATTCGTGCTACTGAAGAATGCTTCGCTCCTGAACGAAATGCTTCATTTTACCCAGCCTGACACCACAAGCAACACACTTGAACAAGGTCATCTGCGCTGGAGAATATACAATAGATGGTTTCGCGGTGATGCATGCGCACTACACAGCTCTGAAGCAATGCGACTTGCAGCACGCTTTGCAATTGCAGAGCACAAAGGTCTCGTCAATCCTGAATCACGAAGTGACTTGATCGCATCAAAGCGTTTTATATCGTTTCTAGTGGAGAACGATGCAAACCTCTTGAGCCTCCAAGTACTGCTATCAATGCGAATGCTACCAGAAGATGCGACAAGTGTGGTTCAAGCACAAGCACAGAAACTTCTTTCTACACTATTCCAGTCACAGGAAATCGACAACCACTTCGCGCTTGGGTACGCCTGTGCTTATAATTTCCTTGCTCAATGTTGTAGTACTGACACCTTGTGACTATTCATAGGCTGATGCTGACACTGGAGCAAGTTGACGCTTTCAATTCATTCAAACGGCAGATTTCACGTGAAAATGTGGCGAAAGACTTCAATCGATTTCAGCAACTGGCCTTAATTGGATCCGATGCAGCTCGAGCGTGGCAACAAATCGCGTTTTTGCACCAGTGCGCCGAACTTGAGGGAAATGCCAGGTGGTGGCATTATCTGAACTTGCTCGGAATAGAGTGCGATCATAAAGCATTTCAGAGTGAACGCCGAGATCTCGCGCACATTCGTCGACTCGTTCCTGCTCTGATTGTGAAAAACAACTACGACTTTTACACAGTCCTTGAGTTTACACGACATTACCAGATTGATGACAACTATCCGTCCCTGTCTTATGTTGAAGCTCTGTTACTGAACAAGAATGCGTCACCCGATGACCTCGAGTATCAAGATAAGATCGCTGGAGTGCTTGAAGATATTCACGAGCAGCATTTGATTGCTTTGCTACTCAAGAGCATTCCCAAGGTATCTGGCACCGATTACAATCGGTTAATATTTATCTTCCGTGTACTCCTCGAGAACACCTCGTATCCCGAAAAAAGTGAGGTGGAAAGAAGAATTGAAGTGCTATACATCTTAAAAGCGCACACCGCAAACGAAGCTCGAGAGACTGCTGCCGTGGATGAGATCCAAGATGTTGATGGTGATAGCACTTTAGGTACTACCGTGCCTGACCAAGTGTCTTTCCACGAACTGATCGCGAAACCTCGCGAGCTGTTGGCACAGATTCTCAACAAAGACAACTTTGGCGTGCTGTTTGATCTTGCTGAGCCCCTTCGGCTTCAGACAGACGAGCTGCAGATGCTGCTACTGAAAAACATGGTGCAAAGATACCTACGCCCGGGAATGTCAAGTCGTGGAAGCGAAACTGCCAGCATTGATTTGAGCCCTCAGTTTGAAGTTTTCCACGAAGTATTGTCTCGTCTAACGGAGACCGAGAATAAGGTTACTGCTGGAGAATGGTTGGCTGAGAATGTCCCTTTTGGTGAAGAAAAACTGAAGGCGCTCGAGTTTGCGTTGGCGTCTGCGAGCACAGACGCCGTAGAAGAAAGCGAGCAGAAGGAAGAAGAAAATGCCGAGAAGCAAACATTTACCGGGGCTGAGGCTCGAGCAAGGCTGACGACAAAGATATTGCGCCTTAGAGTGGAGTTGATTTTGCAAAAGACAATGGCTGAAGAACCAAGCTTGCGAAAAGCTGCGACGTCAGTCCGAAAAAAGGATGATATTCTTCAACTGGTCACGCAGCCAAAGAAACTTTTCTTTGAGCTTTATCGGCGCTATTCACTGCTCGCGTATGAGCACAACAGCGAACGATTCCACCAGGTTGCGGATAACATCGCAGCTCTGTTGCGCATCGAAGCAAATGCATTGCGTCGCGAGCTTGTGAACGAATGGCTCGTTAAAGACGCTGTTTTCCGCATCAACAGCAGTGAAAGTGACGAGTGTATTTTCGAGCCTTTGGAGAGCGAAACCCTGCAACGCAACGATGAAGATTATATCAAAAGACTCATCTACGTCTCAGTGAGGTATGTTCAAGACAGGCCTTCAAACATCGAAGAATTGTTTGAGGCTTTAATTCGGTTTGCGAAGGAAGTCAAACCGCGGGCAGGTGTGACGTTCAGAGCCAAGATACGTGCTCTCCATGTAGCCCTACGGCTGTTTCAAGTCTACCAACCGACCGTGGTAAGCATACTGCGCACAAAGCATCAACTGGAGCGACCCGATGATTTTATTATGGAACTCTTCAATTATGCGCGACATTGTTCTCACATGATCGTGTTCGAAGAACGCAGAGTACCATACGATATCACGACTTTGATGAAGACCGACAAAGACTCACTGGTGAGAAGCTTGCTTCGAAAATATTTAGCGCACACTCCATGGGTCCTGCGTTGTGCAAGCCGTTTACTGCTGGACTTTGGTGTGGAGTCAGCCGATTTATGGGAGGCCGTGCTTTCTAATATGATGCAGCTGAG
This sequence comes from Globisporangium solare, assembly GCA_023335675.1. NCBI lineage: Eukaryota > Oomycota > Peronosporomycetes > Pythiales > Pythiaceae > Globisporangium > Globisporangium solare. The sequence goes on along the minus strand of JAADVP010000104.1, from coordinate 15,055 downwards.
GATGGTTCGATCATTGGCAAATGCCCTTGGTTCATTGAGTGCAAAAGCATTTGTTCGCAGCCTCGAAAATGGGAACAAAGTTTGGGAATATGTTTTGCTTCAACCTTTAATGAGGCTGAAGCGTTTCCACTCGACACAATATCGTGAGTTGGATGGAGGATTGAGTGATTTGATCCCCAGCACTCTAACCTCAATTGACGCACCCTCAAAGAGTCAGACAGAAGAAGACAAGGGACTATGTTTTGGCGGGTTTCCAGTCGAACGAGTTCGAGATGCGCTGGAGAATATGGTTGTACTCCTTCAGAAATGCCCATTTCTTGATCAAATGGATGTCACTGCATTCGTCATTCACCTTCGTGATCTCCGGTCGTTGGCGGAAGAAGATGAGAAAGCTGAATCTATCCTGGAGAGTTTGGATTTTTACAGCTTTGCTGTGCGATGTGCCATGGTGATTCCGAAGCCACTCACACGATTCGAGGCGTTACAGCGAATCATACAAGCTGGAGCCTACATGTCTGTGCTACGCGAACTTTTGGACACTTCTTGCTTCCTGAATAGAGAAGCTGATGAAACCGCTGATGACGATGAAAAAGAGTTTGCCGAACAATTCCGATTGGTCCAAACCATCTTTGAGGAAGCGACTAAGCGAGGTGGATACAGAGATATCCTACAGACGCCATTTGAGCAGGGGTTTGTGGAATTTGTCGCTGCGACTGGGAATATTGATCGCCTGCTCGCTGTTCTGTAAGTCCGTTGTCGTCGTTTTGACGGTGTCTACAATCTCTGAAACACTCATTTGTTTGGCGTGCCGTGATGTATACAGACTTGAGGACAAGAGAATTGAACGCGCATCAAGCGCTGTCGAGCTGTATTATGAGTTCGACCCGAGCTTGCAATCCACAACGAGTTGCGCTACCGGGTCATCTACTGACGCAGACAACAACAGAAGATGGGGGCGTCTTGAATCGTACCTAGCTTCTTCGACCTCGAGTGATCTGGAACCCTTTCGCCACGACCTATAGAAGACTAAGTGTTGGTCAGACGCATAACGTGCAATCGATCCTTGCTTCGGCGTATCATAACGCGCTGGTGCATTTATCCATTTTCTTGAAGTTGCCATAATCATGCTGACGGAATAGGTGCAAAGAGTCTCTCAGCCGAGAAAAGTTGAGCGTGAAGAAGGCAGCAACGCGCACATACATTTGCACACTCAACTCAATAAGTCGTACTCACAACGTGTCCCAGGCGAGCGCATGGCCGCCATCGCATTCGACCTTTTGGAGAGGAACCAGTGTGGTTTTCTCGTCGCTCTTCGTCGTTTCTTCGACAACAAGCATTCGGTCACCTGAGCAAGTGTGACGTGGAAGAAGCACTATTGCAGTGTACCCGTTGAAGATATTTCTCGTCCCATCTTAGTGTCAGGTGCCAAGAAGCCAGACAATCATTTATTGGCATGGATCACGAGCTAGACGTTGCTGCGCGTATGCCCAGAGTAACAATGAGCCGCTGGCCTCCACCCCGATTATGCAAATGTGACCAAAGCGCGGGGTCTCGATACATGCATCAGCAAGCTGCAAGATATCGACGGGAATGCTTTGTTTTTTCTTCCACGGGGCGAAACTCTAGTTCAAATGCACAGCAAGCGATGGCACTGCATATCAGCTCATACTTCATCGTTCGGGGCGGGGTCCCACGCGACCACAAGGTTCTCGTCTAGGGCCTCGAGTCTCGCTATGCGCGCGTCCGTCAGCAAGTGCTTCGCTTCCGTTTGCATGGCGCTCGCGTCCAAATTCTCCTGTTGCCGCGATGGATCCACGGATTTCGCGATCACGATGTAGCCCTTGGCGAGGCCGTACGATATGAGCACCTGGGCCGGCGTTGCGTTTACTTGGGTCGCCATCTCGAGCAACACGGCGTGATCAAGCATTTTTTCCTTCGTGAGTGGCGAGTACGCTTCCACCACGATGTTCTTGCTTCGGCAATACTCGACAAGCTCTTTCCGCGCGAGCCACGGGTGCAACTCGATCTGGTTGACTGCAGGCACCACGTGTGCGGTCAATGCAAGCTTTTCTAGGTACAAGACGCTAAAGTTCGACATGCCGATGTCGCGCACGATGCCTCGCGCTTGCATCTCTTCCAGTGCGCGCCACGTATCAGCGCGAATGTCTTTATTTCCAGGAGCGTGCAGCAGCAGATCGATGTACGTGCCGCCGAGCTTCTCATTGCTATCCTGGATCGCGGCCAGGGCATTGTCGTACCCCCACGCCTTGATCCAGAGCTTCGTGGTGAAAAATACCTCGTGGCGCGGTAGCCCCGAGTCACGCAGCGCGTTGCCTACGTCGCTCTCATTGCGGTACCACTGCGCCGTGCCGATGTGCCGGTACCCGGTCCTGAGCGCGTGCAGCACGGCGTTGTACGTCTCGGCGCCGCGCTTGCTCCTGTACACGCCGAGCCCGAAGCGCGGGATCGTTGCGCCACTTGGGAGCAGTATTTTCAACAGTTTTAGCTGTGTTTGTACATCAAGTTCGAAGCACATGTTGTTTTAGCCAATCATATATACCAATGACCGTATATTCCTATTTATTAATGATATCAGCCAATCACAGATTCAAAAAGATATGCTTCCTTTGAAGAGCTTCGATCTTGTGACAACCGAGATGACGCTGCTGCTACTCACGCCCGGCGAGAGCGCGGCGCTACTCGCTGCGACCGCCCTCGTTCTCTACGCGCTGCCGCTGATGGGCGCCTCGAAGCCCTGGGAGTTCGTGTTTCTCTATGACGACTACGAGAACTTCCTCACGAACCCCGTGCTCCAGGACGAGTGGCTCTTCACGTGGGGCAACGTGCATCAAATGCTCACGATGCGCCGCGTCAATGTGTACGAGCCGCTGAGCTGGATGCTCAAGGTGGCCATTGTCCAGTGCGCAGGACTGGATTCCTGGGTTGTCCGCGTAGTGACTGCCGCGCTGCACTTTGCGGCTGGAGCTGTGCTAGTGAAGGTGTCAATGCTGCTGCTCGAGATCCATGACATGGTGGCGGCGCGTGCCTCACAGCGACAAGCAGCCATACAAAGCAGCACACCCCATCGGCACAAGTACGAGCTCAGCTGCTGGCTCAGCGGGTTGCTGTACATAGTGCACCCGATTCACGTGGAGGTGGTCGCGTGGCCGTCCGCGCAGCCATATGCGCTCGCTGCCGTGTTTGCAAGCCTGTCGCTCTATGTGCACACGCGCGAAACGCAGACTCGACTACGCCACGCGCTAATGGAACCGGAGAAGGGTACGTACACCAGTGAGAGCTACAAGCAATGGCTTGTTGAAGGCAAGGAGTGTCCTGTACGGTTGGCTTTGTGTCCCTCGTGTGCTGACCAATGGCCCATAGCACTCTATGTATGCAGCGTTCTCTCCGAGAGCGTATGCGTGCTGCTGCCAATAGCCTTCATCTTGCTCGATGCGTACGTGCACACAAAGCATCAACAGAGGGGAAACGAGCCGTTGTCGTCCAAAAGATCAGTTCTCGAAATGGCGATCAGCTGCGCGGCATCCAAGGCAAGGCTTCTGATGCTTGCAGGATTGTTTATTTGGCTCACGATGTGGTCAAACGAGAGCGGTGCTCAAGTGGACGCCGACCTGATTTCACTATCTGTGAGCGAGCGGATGCTCAAGGCCGCGATAACGCCCGTGTGGATAGCGCGTCACCTTATCTGGCCAAGCCAGCTTCGTGCGCACTACCAATTGCGTGAGGGGGACTTGGATCTTTGGGAGAACCCCGAATGCCTGCTCTCGCTGCTGTTGCTCGCGATGTGCGCACTCTGGTGTCATCATTAATGGCGTCGAGCGCCGCAGTATTTGCTGGCGCTACTGCACTTTACCGTGCTGTTGCTGCCGACGTCGGGGCTCATCCAGCATGGCATCGTGGCGAGAGGGTACGATTGCTATGCGTACTTTCCTAGCGCCGTGCTTGTGCCTTTTGGTGGCTACGTTCTCGTAAAGTACCTGTTTGGTACCGACAACAGTGAGTATGCGGCGTCAACAACAGCTGCCTGCAATTCGGACCCACCAGAGTCACTCAAGCTGCACCAATCTCTACAAGACCACGCACGTTCAGGTCCACAAGGCTTGCACGAAAGCTACCAGAAGCAGCTACCCAGCGATCATGTGCAGTACTTTGCATGGACAGCGTACATGGCAGTACTCGCAGTGCTGCTGTGGATCTCTGTGGGGCAAATGGAGAATTGGCGCGACGAGCAAACTCTGTATCAACACAACTTGAGGTACTGGATGCTGCAAATGCGCACTGCTCGTATCTCAGTCCAACTTCTAACAGTGTGCTTACGCACTCAATCAAAACGCCAACATCGGCAGCATCGACCCAACAGATTGGCGGATGTGCGATTGGCAAGCAATTGCGCTCACGAACTCGCTGGGTGGCTACGTAATGGAGAACGAGATCCGCTGTCGAGCACTCTGGGAACGATCATACACATTTTCGCCGACCAAGTCGCTCCGAGTGAAATTGTTCCGCGGCAAGATCTTATTCGCATCGGGGCGACGCGATGAAGGCTGCGCGTACTACCTCCAGTGGCTGCCAGCGTACCCTCAGAGTTCTCTCTTGCGCAACAATGTCGGCGTGTGCTACGTGCGCCTTGGTCGCTTGGTGGATGTGAGAGACGCGTGGGTTCAAGCTGCGCAGAAGGCGTCAGAGGAGAATGATGTGAACGTGCGCGGACAGATCGAAAGCAATATCAAGCTGCTCAACGCCTGGACTGCAGCGTTCCACACGCAGCACGGCGAACGCGCGCCGCGGCTGGAGGAATGGAGCATTCTGCCCGCATCGATCTTGTGGTAAAGGTAAGCCAACTCAAAAAGTATGCTTTTGAAATGTTGACTGAATGTAAAAGGTTAAACACACATTGAACCGCTTTCAAAGCCACTTTCAAACCGGTTAAAAGCGATTTGCTTGGCAAACTCGAATGGAAGATACGCGTAATTTTCAACCGATGGTGATGCTGAAGAAGCAAAATTGAAGCTGAGCTTGAAGTACCGTCGTCCCTCCTGTTTGGCACACATTTGGCGCACATTCCATTTTTTCCCCTTGCGACGACAGACAAATCAAGGCCGATGGACGAGCGCAAGTACGTGGACGCGGTCGAGCAGGACCTGCAGCAGCGCAAGAAGGACTTCCTCAAGAAAGTGGCCGATGTGTACGTATCTGTGTGTGTGATAATGCGCACCTGTATGCGGTGTGCACGTGGCAGTTGACCTTCTCGCCGTCGCTTTTCAATCAGGCGCCAGGTGCTCGTGGAGCTCAATTTGGACGGCGGCGTGCTGAGTTACAGCCACAACTTTGCGTGGCTCACGGGTGGCGGACGCAGCTTCATCAACATGGCGACGGAGGGTACGATGCCGAAAGGATCGTAAATGTGCCATTGATTTGTGGGATCATGTCGGTGCTGATAATGCGATGCTTGGCGTTTGTGAAGGCGGCGTGGGTTCGTTGTATGTGGACGCAACGCAGGTGGTTTTGGTCACGAATGAGATCGAAGGCCACCGCCTGATTAACGAAGAGTTTAATGGACTCCAGGGCGAGATCAAGGTGCGTTGCCTCCCCCTTGTGCGCTTGTTTTGTTTCGTGTATAAACGTCACACTCACTCGACCGATTTTTTTGCAATTTGCAGCTCCATGAGTATCCGTGGTACGCTTCGCAGGGTGCGGTCGAGGTGGCGAAGCAACTCGCCAAGAGCGATCGCGTTGCGGTGGACACTACGAACGCGGCGTTCGTGGACCGCATCAACGTGCTGCGCGCGACCCTGACGGAGCACGAGATCTCGCTTTTCCGATCATTGGGCAAGGACTGCGGTCGCATCATTGGCGAGGTTGCGCGCAGCGTGCGTCCGAGCATGACGGAGTGGGAGATCGCCGCGCAGCTGTCGGAGAAGTCGTGGGTCGCAGGCATCACGCCTATTGTCGTGCTCATTGCCGCAGACGAGCGCGTCGACGCGATCCGCCACCCTCTGCCAACGAACAAGCGCGTGAAAAACAAAGTCATGCTCGTGCTCTGCGGCCGCCGCGCGGGCTTTGTCCTCTCGGTCACGCGCATGGTGTACGTCACGACGACGCCGAATGCGACGGTGCCAACCGATCTCTTGCGCCGCCATGACGCTGCCACGTACGTCGACGCCGTGGTGATCGCCAAGACCGTGCCTGGCGCCGTCGCGAGCAACTTGTTCAAGGCGATCCAGGACGCGTACCGTGAGAAGGGCTTTGACGGCGAATGGAAGTTGCACCATCAGGGCGGCTGCGCGGGGTACCAGAGCCGCGAATGGATCGCCAACCCGGTGCTGCAGCACATCGTGGGCGCCAACCAGGCATTCGCGTGGAACCCGTCGGTCACGGGCACCAAGTCGGAAGACACGGTGCTGATACAAGCGACCGCTGCGGGCAACGTCACGCACGAAGTGCTGAGCGCGTCGCCCGACTGGCCGCTGATCACGCACATGGTCGACGGCGTCACGGTCGCGCGTCCGGGCATCTTGCACCTGGCCTTCTGAGGTGTTGGACGCACGGAATGGCACCGTGACGCGCACTTGATGTGAATGTGAACAATTTTCTCTCTGCAAAGTTGCTGTAGTTGTCTGGTTGCTGAGACAGCGAGCGCACTGATTGCAATACAATATTCTTTCTTTCTTCCTTCCTTTCTTTGCCCATTTTGCTCGTGCCTCATGCTGAGGAAATACGCAGGAATAGAGAGCCATTGGTGGATACTTCACACACACTTCGTAGACATGTCGACGGCAAAGTCATTTTAATGGGCAGCCACCTAAAATAACAGGTGACAGACGAGTCGATCGTGGACGAACCATATTGTAGTACTCGGCAAGAGCAAAGCATAACCCGGTGCATCCAAACGCCACACGCTGTATCTGGTGGTTTGCGTGTGTGGAGGATGACTGTCTGATCCGGTTGGCTGCGCTCTCGCTGTTCGACCAGCCAGCTGATCAGTCACCCAGTGCTGTCGGCAACTTCAACATTCGATTGACAGAACAGTCACTGACCCAAAGTTGAAAAAAACACACACACACACAAAACTGTGCGTCATGCGTTTCTTTTGCAACGCCTCACCCATCGCACCCATTCTGCAACAACACGCAAACGAAGTGAGTCTTTCGACCACATATCCAGGTATAGTATTTACTTTCCGTTTCCGGCGCCTGGGGGCGGGCTGACATCCCCACCGCTGATGGTCGTTTCCGGCACACCTCAGTCTTCAATTTGCGCTCTGCACCTCAAGCAACGACCAAGCTTCCCCCTTTCCCAAGTCCACCAGCCCCCTTCTCCCTTCTAGCGGACACGACCATGAAGCTCTCAGCTGCAATTCTCACCGCAGCCGTTTACGCCAGCGTGCTGGCCGCTCAGACGGCGGCAGCATGCCAGGACCAGCTCGGCGGCAACTGTGGCGACAGCTCCCGTCCGCGGGACCAAAACTGCTGCGCGAATGGGTACTGCCAGCCGTGGAACAGTGGATACTACCAGTGCATCGCCAGGCCGCAATTGTGTCCCAACCAGGAAACGGACATCGACTACTACGGCAACGATCTCAAGACGATCTACGGCATCTTGCCAAACGACTGCTGCAACGAGTGCTCGAAGACCAGTGGCTGCCGCGCGTACACTTTTGTGAACGAGAACCCTGATGGCAAAGCAGCGTGCTACTTGAAAAGTGCGGCGTCGGGTCGTGTCGAGAAGAAAGGCGCGGTGTCTGGCGAGTTGTCTGCGACGACGCCAAGTCCTTCGCCTTCTGCATGCTCGAATGGAGTCGGTGCTCCTTGTGGCAACGCCCAAAGCGGCCCGGCATGCTGCGTCGACAGCGCGTTCTGCCAGCCATGGAACTCCGGGTACTATCAGTGCATCACCAAGCCGCCAAATGCTAAGTGTCCAACCGTGGTCGTCGGCATCGACTTTTACGGACTCGACATCGAGACCAAGTACGGACTACTCCCGGACTCTTGCTGCGACGCGTGCTATGCCCACCCGCAGTGCCACTCGTTTACGTTCGTGAACGAGAACCCGGATGGCCGCAGTGCGTGCTACTTGAAGTCGGGCCTCGGCGAGCAGCGTCCGAAGGCGAGCGCGATCTCCGGGTACAAGGTCAAGATGTAAGCCTGCTGTAACCAGGCTCCGCACTCAACTCTACTTTGAGCGAGGCCTTGAGTCACGCACACAGCTGTGCATACTTCCGCATATTCCACCGTGATCCCCAGGCGCAAGATCAGGATGGCCATTGAGCCAAGCATCATTTGGTGCGCCACAAACGCAATTTGCTCACATTATGCGTTCACTTTTCATAAATCCACGCTTTCTTTGATCATGTTTAAATTATCTGTTTCTTGTATCACATGTTTCCTCTAACTCAGTTTCGTCTCTCCACCCAGCAGCTCTCAGTCATAGTCTTCTGTCAAACTCTAATTGAAAAAGTACGGACTGTCCTTGACGACCGTCAAGTCGAGCGTGCCCAACTCAGGAATGTCGTGGAACTCGGTCTTCGGGAACCGCAGCCGCAGCTCAGTCAGCAAGTCCTCGAGCAATGGCTTCTGGTAGAGATCCACAAACTGTTCGCGCAGGCGCTTGTTCATCGTGTCCACCGAGCACGCGTGGGTCCAGTAACTATCGTGGACCGCCGCGAACGCGATCTCGTCCTCTTCCAGACACTTCAGCGCCGTCATGAGCATGTGCGTCGAATCCAAAGAGTGCACAAAGTTTGGTGGGAACGCCGTTTTCTGGCGGCCACTGCTCACAGGCAGCTGCTCCGTGAGCACCATGAGCACGTGCTGCACCTTGGTGCGCACCTGCTGCGACGTGTTGCGACGGTATGGCTGCACAACAGGAAGTCCCAGTGGCGTAATCCACGACATCGCTTGGCCGTTGCTCGCGACCTTGGACGCGCAGTCGCCCAGCCACGTCATGATGTTTCTCGCCGACGTGAACAGATCTCCCATGGACTCCATCGTCACCTCGGCCGCGTAACAAGACGCATGGTAGATCTGGTCTTCCAGCTCCGAGTCCATCATCATACCCTTGGTCAAAAACACTTCTTCCAGACGAGCCGAGATCTGCTTGCGAGCACCAATGTACGTCACACCATACACACTTGTCATCACAGTCTGCTTCACGACCTTACGCGTGATTGTGCCGAGCAAGAACTGAGCGTATTTCTTGCGACGACGCAGGTTCCATTGCTCTTTGATCGCCATCTTGCGCGCACGTTCAGCAGGGCTGTCATCGTCCAAGATACGCTCCATGTCTGGAATGGTCTCCGGAAGCTCCATCGCGGCATCACGCTCGACCTTGCGCATGACCTGGGTAGCGACACCAGTGTACACATCACTTGGTCGAGGCGCAGGCACGAGGTTCACCTGCTGACCACCAAGCGCATCGCGACCAAGCGCAGCGTAGTGCTGCAACCCATTGCACGAACCATCCTGGTGGATCGGGATGTTGGATTCGTACTTCTCCGGATCTGGGGACTCCAACGCGCGCTTGAGTTCAAAGCACACGCCCAACGCCAAGAACGGGTAGTCGGCATCCTTCCACCACGCGCAGTCGCCCTCGCCAAACGGATCACGCGCAGACGCGATCGCTTTGCTCATGTTGGCGTCCGTAAACTCGACACGCTCGTCAAACGAACACTTGTCGACACCGAAGACGTTAGCCAAGTGGATCTTCATCCAGCGTAGACCGTTCTTACCCAACGGCTTGCGGTCGCGGAAAATCAGGAGACTGCGCGACAGATCCGAGCCCAAGTGGTTGAGGTTTGGTGGAATTGGGTACACGCGCCCACGGAAATCCATGTTGTACGGGTAGTACAGCGCCTTCTCATGCTTGAATTCCTCCGCAACCTGGAGCTTGTACAGCGTGTCGCAACGCAGCGAATGGAGTTCCTGGTTGCGTTGTTGGATCTGCATCATCATGAAGAGCATAATACAAAGTCGTGAGCAACCTTCGCCGTTCACACAAGAGATTCCATTACAAGCACACGAGCAATTCAAACACAGTGTGTGGGTCACTATCGTAGAGCAATACACAGACACGCTCCCACAAAGAGGAGCGATCGTCGACATCGGCATTCTCCCAAACGACAATAAGCGCTTGCTCTAGCAATCAGTTTGAACCCAGAACTCGTAGGTTTTGAGCGAGTTCTGGGCTTGATTCTGTTGCAGGGGAATTTCCCAGTCCATACACATCCATGCACACACTATACAATACACCAAGACTCACCTTGCGAACCATCTTCTCGTACGTGTCGTGCTTCTCCGCATCGTGCTCGTATTCCGCTTTCCACTCGGGGAGCTCAATGTCCGTTCGCTGCGGCAAGTCGCCAAAGCCGCCGCCATTTTCCCACACCTTGAGGATCACATCGAGTACGTCCGTGTTGATGACCCACGGCACGCTCGCCAATAGGTTAAGCGACTTGAACAACTGATCCATCTCGCCGCGCTTGACGCAGTCCATTTGCCACGCCGAATCACGCTGGCGCATGATCTTTGTGTGGAGCTTCAGATACCCGCCGTTCACGACGCTGTCCCAGTTCTTTGGCGGCACGAGCATTGGCAAGTAACGCGCAGTCCACGGGAGAATGTTCGCGCCAGGCTTGGTGCTGAGCACGGTGTTGGCGATCGTTGGGTGGATCTTGATCACACCAGCGCGACGGTTGCGCTCAAACACGTAGTCGTGCACGAACGCGGGCTGGTTCGACATCTCCTTGCTGCCTTTCTCCACGGGGATGAAACACGAGCGCTGGATGCAGTCGATCAAGGCGGCGCCGACTTTCAAGTTGATGCGCTTGTCCCACCCACCGACATCGTCGTGGTACGCTTTCATCTTGGCCTTGACAAATTCGCTTTCAATGCGCGCCGTGACCTGCAGGTAGAATTTGTTCTCGCCACCACGCTTCTCTGCGCGCTCTTTCTGCACGATGATCTCTTCCTGAATCGCTTTGCCCATCGCGAGCGCGAGCTTGATAAATTTGGGACCGTGCGCGTCGCCAAGGCACGTGTTCAACATGACGTTCATGCCCGTGGCCGCGAGCACGTCGGCCTTGAGCATGAGCAGCGCAGGACCGTAAATGTTGCTGTCCATGCTGTGCTTGCCGTCGCGGATCTTCTTTTGCTCGTTCTCGATGAACTCTCGCGCGGGGATCATCCAGTTGCGGATGAGATCCTTCGCGGCGTTCGTGTTGGACGCGCGGCCGATCTGGCGCACCTTCAGTGTCGACGTCTCGTGCTTCTCCATTGCCATCTCGTACACTGAGCATTCAAGACGAAGCTGGCGCGCATACAGACGGCGCAGCTCGGCGACTTCTTCGTTCGTGCTGCACTTGGCCAAGTGCTCTGCTGGGATCTCGAACTCTTCCAGCCATTTGTCGACTTCCTCATCGCTGATGAACGCGCGACTCGCATCCGCCAGCGTCGCCTGTTCCATATCCGTGAGCTGCTTGTTCAATTCGCTCGTGAACAGCGGCGCTTCAAAGGGCATCTCAAGCGTCGCGCGCGGCTCAATGCGGTGTGCGTTCTCAGCCCAGTCCGCGATCGTGAGCACGCGGCCATGGTTGCTCAGCATGCTCGTGTCGATCGGCTCTTGGACGCCGTGCGTGCTGCTTTCCGTCGCGACGTGGGGCACTGCCGCAGAGGAGCTCTTGGCGCGGATACTGCCAGCAGATCCGCTCTGCACGGGGATGATGCTGGCTACGCAGCGCGGACCTGCGCGCGCGCCGTTGTTCGTGCGCTTCGCGAGCACGCGCGCGGCGGCCGACGAGCTCCAGAGACCGCGGGGGGCGCGCATGGTGCCGAGGCGCTGGAGACGATTGGGGTGGGCGGCTGTCCTCCGTGGAGCGGAAGAGTTGCGGACTGGCCGACGGACACAGCAGCAGCAGCGATTGGCAGGCAGGCGCAAAAAAGAACTCGGATGACTGGCATGCGACTGCCGGATGGATTCCGGCCAATGAGATCGACGCGAGGGTTCTTTTGAACCAATGGTTAGACGGCCCAAGATATCACCCAGCAACTGGGGAAGATAAATATCATTGAATGTACGCTACACATGAACACTCTTTGCGGATTTTTGAATTGAGGTTACAGAGAGGAATTACAAACTGATATAATGAATCGTAATAAAAAAGATGACGGCATGGCCGTCGGCTGGCCACAGATTCTTCTTCTTTCACAATACACCTCTTTATTTAAATTATACCGACATACCTTCAACTTTGGGCAATCATTTACACGGTGCGTTTCTTTTCACGCACCTGTCCATTCTACTTCTCATCCTGTATATGTATTATAACAGGTGCGTGTTGCAAACGGACACCGATACTGATACTAGCAGCCTTTGTCCAAAGTGCGCGTCAACATGTCACAGACTTCCAAACGCGAACCTAACGATAGCATTGCCTTCGAATTCGCCCCAAGTATCAAACCAAAATGGCGAGCCATGGCCATGAGCACAATGGCGGCGGCGCGTGCTGCTCCGCGGGCCACGACCACCACCACGACGACAGCGACGGCGACGACGTGGACTTGATACGCGATCCGACGCTCGCGTCCTGCTGCGATCGCGACCAGCGGCAGTACGAGAAGGCCATGGAGCTCAAGCGCGTGCTGACGGCGCACGACCCGACGTCCGGCGGCGTGCGCTTGCGGCAGCAGCTCTTCCAGCCAACGACGCAGGACTTGGCGCCCAAGACTGCAGTACCTGTGGTAGTGGCGCCAAAACCGCCTCAGCCCGCGACAGATGACGACGATGACTCGGACTTTGATGACTCGGATCTGGAACTCGACGACATGGACGCAGTGTTTGCAGCGCGCCGTTCGGAGCTGGAGGCGCAGGTCAAGGCCGCGCTCCAGAATGCGGCCGACGGGTACGGGATTGTCCTGGAGGTCGAGGGACCGAAGCTGCTGCAGGAGCTTGCGCAAACGCCCGAGGTGCCGCGTGTCGTGCTTGTCACGTCGGCTGTCTGGGACGAAGGCAAAGTGCAAGACATGGTGCGCGAAATGGGGGCCGTCGCCAAGAAGTTTCTCGGCACCAAGTTTTACGTCATGGTGCTGCGCAGCAGCGGCGCGAGTGGCGAAGAGGTCGCCCGGGAGCTGGGGCTCAAGTCCGTTCCGTGTCTTGTCGCGCTCCGCAATGGCGAGAAAGTGGACTCGACAGCGCTCGACGAGAATTGCATGGTCGAGGCTGCCACGAGGTGGGAAGCACGGCTCGTGCCCTGGCTCAACATGTGCAACGTGCTGACCACGGCGCGGCAGGAGAAGCGAGGCTCGGGTGCGAGTGCCCAGAAGAAGCAAATGGCGCGCGAGGACGACCGCGAGGAGCCGCCGGCGTACGACTGCGGCGTCCAGAACTGTCGCATCCGCTACGGCTTCCAACACGAGCATGTGGGTCCGTCCCAGGAATCCAAGAGTGAGATCTCGTCATGGCGAACTGCGGCTTAATAATCGTGTATGAATAGACTTGTTGTGGGAGACCACGTCTCTCACTCCACACTGAACAATTAACGAAAAGGACGCGTTCGTGAGCAACGGCAGCAGTCTACTGCCAACATTGTTGTTACCTGCAGTATTCCAGCGTTAGGAGTATCGTGAATATGGGTACCTTTTGGAGAAAAGATTAATATCGAGTAAGAAAAGGGTGAATCAAGGAGCAGACCAAAAAATGACGAGAACCAAGTAGAAAATGAAATTGGTTGTGTTTTGCATTGTGACACAGTCTTTCAAGTGCTCGTTCGCCGCAAACCATACGGGCACAGCAAGCAAGTGCACAACGTTCGAGTGCTTGTAAGGTCTCATTGTCATGCACGTGGATAATGTCCGCACCCGAGTTTGCAACAAGACGCGTCTCCTTTCGTGTGTGCGCATGTGTGTGCTGCATGCATATGCATTGAGCTACAACAACTCTTATCCAGGAGGTTTGGTTCCTTACGTCTTCGAGGGTTCCATAGTTGCATGCGTTCAATGCTGTTCCTCTTTCAGATAAGTTCTGCACTCTTGACGAATAGGCATATATTTGTTTATTGATTGGTGTACTTGTGAACTATATGGAGCTGCTTGGCTACCAGCCTTTGAGTCCGAAGTCTCGCGCGGGGAGCGGTCAAACTCCACTTGCTATCGCAACAAGTACTGACTCAGAAGGCATCGAGATAGGCGGCTTCTGGGTAATCGCTGTTGCTGTAGAATGCTTGTGAGAGAGCACACAAAATGCATCACACATATACGCAAATATGCACAAGTCACACGATACACAAGACGCAATATACTCCCCCTCCATTGAGTGGCCTGAAGGTAGCATTCGACATGATCTCCCTGTCATGAGCGCATGTGTGCGGGGATCTATCGAATGTCAATTCGGCTGGCATTTTTCCCGAAAAGACAGCAGCAGTCCCCCACTTGCTATCGCAAACAGTATGAACCCGAGAAGGCGTATAAACAACGGCGCAGCTCCTGGGCAATAGCTGTTGCACTTTGGTGCATGCATACGTGCAGGCAAACTTGCAAACAAGTCAGCCAACAAAGAAAACAAGCACCCCCTAATTTGCTTGGCGTGTAGAAGTCGGATACAAGCCGCGAGGTCGAAATTTCTCCCGCGGACAGCAACAACCTCAACTTGCTATCGCAAAGCAGTAGTGAACCCAAAAGCACACAAGTAAGCTCCAGGGCAATCGCTGTTGCGGTGGAATGTATACTTCACAAAATGATACGCATCGAGACACATATTGCGCACACGCTGTTGCGTTGAGCGTGTTGTGTGGACAACACAAGCGAAGCAGCTTCCTCCTCTTCCCAGGTGAGAACCCCCTGGATCGTACCGTTGGAGAGAAGAACGAGACGAGTGGGTGAACGACTGGTTGTTGTGCGCTCGGGATGTGTGTGCATGTGAGCGAGTGCTCAGTCTGGATTTGTCTAGATAACGAGCAGAGCAAGCCTACTTGTGTTGTGGAATACAAGTAAGGCGTTTGCGGGAGTTCCAGCTCCCACTTGGTGCGTTTGTCCGTTTTGTGTTATTG
>JAADVP010001039.1:0-11695 GCA_023335675.1 Globisporangium solare | reverse complement strand
TCCTCAGCCCATTCACCGGGTGGCCCCATTCTTGGGGGACGACTCCTTTGGAGCGTTGTTGACCGCCAGTTCTTCTCACACCAAAAAAGAAGAAATCGGCATTGCTGCGGATGTAGTTTGAGAAATAGTTGCTTTTGTATAGGGTGACATTCTCACTGAAATCCGTAGTATTTACATTGAATGAAAACGGGATGCTCTAAGTCCGCACTTGTCCGCGATCAGTCGTTGCGACAGCTAGCACGCCAGCTGCTGTTCTGCCCATCGTTCTCGCGGTGCCTTTAAATATGGCCATTGCACTGCGGTGCGAGTAAACATCTTCTCATACAGCATCAAATCCCATATATAATATTTAATGGAGGCCCAGAAAAACGATGAGATAATGGGCAATATACTATCCAACCGTGCAGTCAACACAACTACCTAACTCCGTATATCTCCTAATATTATACGGACACGGCTGCTGATGCTGCCTTAAAAGCACGTGATTATGACGCCACTCGATTTGCGCAGGTGCTCAGCGTTCTGGGTCAGGCGCAGGACGGCAACGCATGACTCAGCGTATGCGCCCGACGGCCGCACAACCCAACATGCCGCAGGCCACCGCCATGGCGCACGCAGGCCCCGACGCCACGGAGCTGCTCGACTTCTTCGACGGCCTTGGCGTCTTCGCCGACTTGGATGGCGCAGCGCAGGAGGTCGCGCCTGCGCACCGCGCTCCTCCTGCGAAGGACTCGAAGGAGAGCTTCGTGTCTCTGCTCATAGGGTATGCGCTTGACGACATAGGCGCCGTGCTGCACGACGTGGGGAGCGGCTCGGCGACGCACACGCAGGATCCCATGATGGAGCCCCAGCTGCAGTTCCTGCGGGTTCGCGAGGCCGATTTGGATATCGACTCCGAAGAAATGACCTTTGCGAACGCGCTGTCGCCTGTTGCTCACGGCGATTATGACTCGGAGCCCGGCTCAATCGTATCGGAGCCCGTGACCGAGGAAACGCCGCGTGCCGACAAGGCGAAGCCAGCGAAGCGACCGAAAAAGAAGAAGAAGTCGACCAGTCAGCGGCAGAAAGAGGAGCTCGCGTACTTGCGCGGCAAGGTCACCGAGCTTGAGATCGCTCTGAGCAACGTCAGAGGCTATTCCCCCATTGCCGATCGAACTGGCGACGACGGCGACGGCAGCGACGCTGCGCAATCGGCATCGACTGACCAGCGCTATGCAGTATCAGCGACATCAATGTGGCAATTGGCAGCCAAGCGCCAGCTCGAAGACAAGACCCGCGCTGAACTGGAGAACGCGCGGCTCCGGGAAAAGATGGCCGACCAAATAAAGTTTGCGAAGTCGCTCGAGCGGATACTGCGGAAGCGCAGGGTACGTACTCACTCTTCGTCGTGTGCGTATGTGTCGCTAATTGTGGCGGCTGTGTGTTTATCCGATAGATTTGGGACGTGATGCGAGACACGACGAACCCGCTTCGCTTCATGGAGCTCTCGTCAAGGGACTCGGAGATCTTTGGACAGCTTTCGAGCCATGTAAACGCGCGCATTCCGAACCTCGACCACATTTTTAAAGCGCGTGGATTCACGATGAAGCTAACGGCCATGAATACGTCGGAAATCATTGGGGATGACGACGAAGGCATGCGCGTTGAGTTCACGAACGCGGCGACGACGCCGTTTGATTTCCGCAAAGTGTCGAACGTTGTGTGGAAGCACATGCGCATGAAAAACGTGACGCTCCCCAATATGCGCATGAACGTACGTGACAGACTCGGAGCCGTTTGGATATGCGTACTGGTCTGACTTGAGGTTATTGTTTCTTGGCTTCTTTTCGTTGCTGTTGCAGACCCAAGTGATTGAGGAGACGGATGATTTATTGGTGATGAAGCAAGCCGTCACATCGACGACATATCATGACGCGAACGACACGACAGTGCATTGGGTGTTCCGACGCATCACATTTGACCATCGAGTGTTGATGCTCTGGGAGTCGATCACCTCGAGCAACGGGTCCGTAGTGCGTGGTGTCCCGGCCGTGCAGGTTATCACGAAAGGATGCGGCAAGATCACCGACTGCAGGGACGAAATGGACGACGGCTTGGCGTCGTCGCTCATGCAATCATACGTGTACGTGGTGCCAACGATAACGGCGCCATCAACGGACTCAGAGAGCGAAGAGGACGTAAGCCAGCCGCCTTCGCGGACCAACACGATCGGGGTCCTCACCAACATGGTCATCTCATCGTATCAACAGAACGCGCAGACGATGCGCCAGTTCATTGAGAACGCGCTGTTTGACGATCTTGTGCAGGAAGGCAAAAGCGAGTCGGCGGTAGAGGCTTCGCTGTCAAGCACGATAATATGAAGTGTGAGTTGCGCTTGCGCAAACCAGAATAAACTACGTGTTGCTGCGTTTCTGGGTTCGTTTCCTTTGCTTCCGAGATGTGAAATGAGGCACACTCCGAAGCCGAAGATGGCTGAAAAAGAGAACACTTTTCGTTTCTCGGGATGCCGGGCGTGTTTCTCGACATACTACAGAACGACGAAGACGAAAAGGGTGAGATGGTTTCGAGGATGCAGCTGACGAATACCAAAGTTTGAGATTTCAGAGGATTTGGGTGAATTGGGCACAAGTTGGCCTCACTGATCCATCCCACACTTGCCACAGTACGCGTACGAAGCATTGGCAGTGCTGCATTCTTCAGGTCCTAATGAAATGCACGCTTCTGCGTCAAGGTGCCCGTTTATTGTTGTGATTTCATTTCATAAAGATGATCAATGAATGTCCAGGGAACGAGACGCCACGAAAAAAATATATCACGAGTCCCACGCTAAAAGCATCAGACCAGGCAATCTGAAGCAATGTCAAGTACCTCAACGCGTGCCATTCAGACGATAAAGCGAGGGACTTCAGACTGACGTTGAATGAACATCGGGGCTGTACACTCCACTTAAGAGCTTGGGGGGGAAGCGGAATCTCGGGGGCGCTCGTACAACGACGCGGTCCTAACGCAGACGAGCAAACCACAGGCGCCAGGCACTACCCAGATTGCCTTAAAGTCGACACTCTGACTTGACTGACAGGACAGACAGACACTCTCAGCCAAGAGTTCCACGGAGAGCGCGCATGGTTCGCGTGGTTGGTCCCTCCATCGCAGCCATTGTCTTCCTGCAGAGTCAGCTTCCCATCACCAGCGGGAGAACCTCGTTCTGATAATTGCTTGTCCGCGAGGTTCCATTTTGCCGCTTGGCAGCGGAGGAAGGACGGAAAGAAGGAAGGAAGGAAAGCACTAAAGGCTCATGGGGATGCAAAGGAGAGCAGGGGAGGAGGGAGCTGCGTATCAGCAAGCTGCCGTATCGCATTGTCTGCGCGAGTTGACCCCCACTGTAGCACCCCCTACCGGCGTAATCACTCCTGCTTCGATTTGCGCACCACTGGTCCGAGAAGGGTGTGTTTGCATCAAATTATGGAACTAGCGTCGTGCGTTTTATTGGCTGCAGTAGAATTCGAATGAAACCTTTATTAAAGGTTTATCAAATTTCATAGGAGAGGTTGCTCAAGCGCATCCTCCTTCAAAATGGGATACCCTCATAGAACGAGACATTGCAGATGGGATAAATCACGTTTTCACAAGTTTTTTGTGACCTTATATAATTGATAAGATAGTGGTTACCGATTAGGCGCTCTCTATGCTGAGGGAATCGATGGCTACATCACCTTGTCCGTTTTTACGCGACTCCCGCTTAAGTGCGGGCTGCAACCCCATTCTATCGAACGTCGTCATGGCGGGCCCTCCCTCACTTCCCCCCATTAGTCGGAGGAGAATGCGGCAACCAGGCGAGGGCTTCGCCGGCGGCTTCGGCTTCGCGGGCGGCATCCCGGACCTCCCGGAGCTCGAGTCGCTCGACCTCAACATCCTGCGCGACTGGCTCGACGGCTCCAACTTCAGCAGCGACGACG
The DNA here is from genome assembly GCA_023335675.1 of Globisporangium solare. NCBI lineage: Eukaryota > Oomycota > Peronosporomycetes > Pythiales > Pythiaceae > Globisporangium > Globisporangium solare. The sequence continues at coordinate 7,739 of JAADVP010001039.1, read as the reverse complement.
ACCGCGACGAGAGCGAGGACATGGGCATGGACGTGGACGTGGACGTGGATGACGACGGCGCCGCCGCCGAGCCGAGTCCGCTCATGGCGCTGCTCCAGCAGCACGCGCCGCAGCTCGCGAGCGTGGCCGAGACCATGATGGGTGGCGGCAACAGCAGCAGCTCCAAGCGCACGCGCAACACGGCGCGGAAGCAGCAGCCGACCAAGAAGGAGCCCGGCGTCGCCACGATCCCCGAGAGCCCCGCGAGCACGCGGTCGCTGAGCGCGAGCGACGACGAGCCGCGCAAGAAGTCGTGGCCGAACCAGCGCGAGGAGCTCGCGTACCTGCGCGTCAAAGTGTGCGAGATGGAGAATCAGCTCCAAGAGCTCAAAAACGTGAGCCGCAAGCAGTTCAAGTCGCAGGTGCTTGCGCGGATCTCGAACGGCGACTCGGAGGGCATGGTGTCGTGCAGCACGCCCGCGGCGCTCTGGGAGCAGGTCGCGAACCGCCAGCTGGACGAGAAGAACCGCGCCGAGGTCGAGAACCGCAAGCTCCGCGGCATGGTCGAGAGCCAAATCCGACTCGCCAAGAAGCTGCAGCAATTGCTGCGCAAGCGTCAGGTACGAAAGAGAGAGGAATTGCTTTGTGGCCGCTTGTGCTTTCGCAGCTGCTGCTTTGGGCAATGCTGACCAATCTTGCTTGCTTGCATGGGGGTTCTAGATATGGGAGGGTCTCATGGAGAGCAAGGCCAAAAACGAGATGCATTTCAAGCCCGAAGAATCCAAGATTTACGGCTTCCTCGCGCAGCAAATCGTCGAGCGGTACCCGTTCATTGATGCATACTTTGACGAACTCGGCATGACGCGCGTCGCGAACGAAGCCCGAGAGGTGAATGTGAAGTACGACGAAACGACTGCGACTACGAATGCGGACGGCACGCCGTCGAACAAGGGCGGCATCATGTACCTCGAGATGAAGGAGTGTAAGCTCATGCCGTTCGACTTCCGCATGGCTGACAGTGCCGTCTGGCGTTGCCTCAAGGCCGAGATCATCAAGATGCAAAACACCTCGGTAACGGTACGTCGAGAACGAGAGAGAGAGAGAGATTCCCTTTTCTGTTGCAATTGTGCTCAGATGAACTGATTTCGGGCCGCTTACTGGTATGTTTGCCTCGTCTGTTTCTACAAATCAGCAGATTATTGAAGACGACGACCATGTGCTGCGCGCCAAAGTAGCGGTGAACATTGCGGGCCGCGGCTCGGAAGTCGAGCTCACGGTCTGGTCGTACTGGAGAAGGTTTGTGGAGGCGGAGCGCATTGTCTACACTGTCGAGTCGCTGGGGATCACGGGCGGTGATACGTCGACCGGCACCCCGATCGTGCAGCTGAAGCAGTCGGCGACTGCAGTGATACAGCAACTGCGGCAGACGACGGCGCCCGTGGCGTCCATCATCAAAGTGTACATGCGCTCGACGCCGTCGATCATCCAGGACCTGGATCTGAGCGCGCAGGAGACCCACACGGGCGTGGACAACCACCCGCACGTCGGCGTGCTCACCGACATGCTCGTTGGCTCGTATCAGCAAAACATCGAGTCCATGTACAAGGCCGTCGAGAACTTACTGCTCGACGACATGTTCAAGATGTCCCGCGCGGGCCGCGTGGCGTAGGTTCGCCGTGTTGGCGATTATGTTTTTTTTATTGGAAGGAGGGTTGAGAGGGGAGGTGAACGAAAAAAGTTGTATGGCTGAATTTGCTTTCTGTATTTGTACCAAGTCGCAGCAGCACGCACATGAAAAAAGAAAGTGTTTGTCTTTGTCGCTTGGCGTTGAGAGTTTCTGGGTGAAAATCGTGCTTGCTTTGTGGGGTTCATCTGGTGCCGATTTGAGCCATTCTAAATTAACTGTTGAAGCTGGCGAGTAAGTTTAATGCGAAGCAAAGGGAGATGCTTCTGCTACTGTAGTGTGAAAGATTGCCCGTGAATCAAAGTTAGACAGTAGTCGCGAACCGATGCTGCGGTGAGTTCCATCTCGTTCCAGCTTTTGCTTTGGCTAGGCGATTTCGAACAAAACTGGGGCATCATCACAGTGCCCTCGCTGATGATTCACTGCACAGTTGGATGCTCACATATCGAGCGAATATAAAGTATCGATTGACGGCGATCTTGTTCAAGAACGCACTTTAGAGTTCTTTGTTGAAAGAGCTGTGGAGGGGGAAGTATTTAACCAGTGACAAGAATTTCGCCGCCACTGGGAAAGAGCGAGGGTCATTCTCCAGCGCTTGAAAGTGAATGAACACGATCACTGGTGTGCGTTGATCATTCAAGAATGCCTGTCTACAGGAAATCTTTGGTGCCCAAGACGCAGCATCCTATTCGTTTTGGTGCCAATCAGGTTGAATTATCATTTTCGACAAGACGAACATTTACTATGGGAGGATGCTACGATACAAATCAGTGGAAAGCGTTGATCAATTACTGCGTCATACTAGTTATAGGAGGATCATTTGTGGAAGGGCAAAGTGTGATTAATCTGCGGCGGGAACACCAACGGACAGTCGAATTGCACGCATTCTGTGAGCCCCAGTAAAGGCGTCGTGCAGCCCATAGGATTTTTCCATTCTTATCCCTCTCAATTTTGTCGCTTTTGCTTGTCTGACTTTCACAATCAGCATCAACCACCTCAGATGGTTGATTGTAAAATCAAGCACTGATTTCAGTATGCAAATGAGAGATTTGCCGCTACAGAACGGAATTGTTAATATCTGAGTCGTGCTCATTTCATTGGTGCTTTTCTGCTTATTATTTTTGGCTGCTTCGGAAGGTTTGACTGCCTTTATTGAGCCCAACCATCAACAGTTAAAACGAGCATTGTCTGTTCGTGACAGCCATCTCATAAACGTACCAGAGTTGGTGTACGTGGTAAACATAGGTCTTGCCTGAAATGGCAGCTCACTGAGGCCTGGCGTCACAGAGCTTGCCGCTGCAATGTCTCAAGCAAAGACGCATCCTTCAGTTGATCGGCAGTGTGTTACTCGCCATGAGAGAGTAGAAATGATTGCTTTTGTTGTCGAGCTGAAGCGTTGACTTGCGACAATTCCATGGGTAAGCCGTGGATTATGTGTGACGGGTTTCTGGGCGACGAAATCGGTTGTCGAGAAGCTGTGTTTGGTCTCCTAAAACCAAGTGTCTGAGAAACGCAGAGCCTGATTTAATGCTTTTCTTTGAATGACAAACCGAACGACAAAGGCTCAATTTCAAGCGCAAATGTCGTCACGAGCGACATATGATTTTCATTGCAAAAAGGTCACACTCAAGCTGCTTCAAATGGAGGTCGAGCCAGAGGGAAAGTGCTGGTTATTTGGATTAGATTGTTGTAGGAACCACTTTTGCTGTTGCCAGGGTCTGGGGGTCATTGCTCGAAAAAAATAAGTTAGCAATTTTGTTGTTAACTTTTACATTCAAAGAACCCGGGTTTTATCGGTTATAAGAGATGCACTCGAAAAACCAATGACGAAGCCCTGCTGCTCTTTCTTATGACCCTCTTCTCACCTGTTGTTCTAAATGCATCCGACCGCGTCCCAGAACGAGCTGGTGGTTAAAATCGCGTCCCAGAACAGATGTATGGTACACAATTCACCACATCTGGTGTAGCTTTCGTGAAGAAGGATCCCCAAAGAACCCTCTGTGTGCGGCAACTTGGCGGTGCAATGTTTGCACCATTTGCTTCAGAGTCTTATTTTGGAGTCAAAAGCGAGCGCTCCCGCCTTTTCAAGTCCAATCCCCTTTCAAAGTCGATACGTATCAGAAGTTTTCATCAGACTCGAGGCCTGTTGTGCAAACAAAAAACAGGATCCGAAAGGGGTGGGTGGCGTCATGAAGATCGGGCGTTATTTAGTCTTGAGCTTTTGTATTTCGAAAGCGCTCGTTGACGCAAATACGTATTCGGACTCGCCCTGGAAAATTGCACAAGTGCGCGGCGATTAGGGTTACAGCTCATGGAAGAGCTTTTGTTCGTACGGAGTGAGTGAACGAGAGAGCACCAAGCAGCGGCGTTGGGATGATGAAGACTGCCGCAGATGTGTTCGCATCCGCCGCTCTGCGTTCTATCGTTTAGTACTGCTCGCCCAGCCGCCTCCACTTTGTATGGAAGTCGGTTGAATCTAGCGCAGAACGGGTTGAAGCTTACGGTTTAGAGGCGCGTTTGTCGTAATGATGAACGATTCGGTGATTACGGACAAAAACCGATGATGCTAGCCGAGCAGAGCGGCCATCATATTTGGCAGGGTTGACGGCTCCCACGTCGACCATAAACCGCGTCCGCGAACCCTCTCTATCTGCTCTATGTGTCCCTCATCTCTGTGCAGCAATCCATTGAACAACTTGGTCGATGCCACACGAAACCTCTGTACAGTGCATATCGTTGCCGCGGAGGACCGTTCACCCCTTCCCCCCGCCTGGTTTTCCAAATTTGTCGCTTTGTTTTGTCCACCCGGACATGGCGTCATCAGACCGTGGGTTTTTGAGCCGCGGAACCGCGCCGCCCCCGCCACAACACAATAGCCTCCATGGCGATCGGCAACGACATCGTGCTGCGCGCCGCGCCGCGCCCGGCCGCCGACCTCCAGCGCCTCAGCCCGCGCACCCTCAAGAACGAGCAGCTCGACGACGACGACGAGAAGCGCCGCGCCAGCACCGCCATGGCCATCGTCGAACTCCTGGGCGGCGCCGGCACCGGCGTGACTGGCGCGACTGAGTGGTTCGCGCAACCCCCTTTAAAACCGACCCCCACGACGATCCTCCCGAGCCTCCAGCCGCTCAAGCAACCGCTCTGGGGCGCGGGGAGGTATGACGAGAACAGTCATAGTAGCAGCGACAACAGCAAGGCCGCGTCTCCGGCGCTGGACAACAAGGCCCACGTGCTCATCCAGCCGCTGCCGTCTATTGCCCAGTTGGCCGCCAACATGTCGGTCTCGGACCGGTTATCCATCCGGATTCCGTCCGCGTCCGCGCCGGTGGCTGCTTCTTCGGCCCCAGAGACAAAAACGGAGAGCAGCAGCAGCGCGACCGTCGTCCCGACACCGACGGCGACGGCGACGGCGACCCCTGTGTCGGTCAACCACTCGCGGAAACGCCAGAAAGACGAGCTCGACAAGCTTCGTGTCCAGGTACAGGAGCTGCAGCGCGAGCTCGAGCACGTCCGCGCGCGGCTCCCCAAGAAGCCCCAGGTGTACACACTGAACAGCACAGGAGCAATCGGGTTGTCTAATGAGGTGCAGGCGTCCGTGCCGTCGTCGGTCACGATCTGGGAACGCATTGCGTCCCACCAGAAGGAGCAGAAGAACAAGTCAGAGATGGAAAACATGAAGCTCAAGTCCATGGTGCAGGAGCAGGTCAAGATCTCCAAAGCGCTTGAGAAACTGGTCAACAAGCGCTGCAAAAACTCGGTGCGTGGGTTTGTTCAATGCTTCTTACTGTGGTGCATTGTACGAGTGCTGATGTGATTGTTCTGTTTTTGTTTTACTTGAATGAACAGTCTTTAGAAGCCAAGTTTGCCGCCAAGCGACTTCGCGTGTGTGACAGCGAGGAGCAGCTCATCTTTGAGTCGCTCTCCAAGAGCTTGGACGAGCGGTATCAGCAGGTTGACGCCGTGTTTGAGAAGCTCGGTATGGCGTACCAGAAACGCGAGAGACAAGAAGCCAACATGATCCTGGACACGATCAACGGGCCAACGATGGAGCTCAAAGACGCGACCATCTTTCCCTTTGATGTGCAGTCGATCAGCGAGGCTGTGTGGCGCTCCTTGGAAATCGAGTCACTCGGATGCAAGGAGGGCAACATGGGGATGATCGAGTCGCTGATGCTGCAAAGTTCGGAAGATACCGTCTGTATCAAGACGTCGATCCCGTTGCGCCAACCTCGGGTACCCGAGTCCGATTTGAGCTTGCGCTGTGTGATGAAGCGGTATGTGGAAAAGACTCGCGTGATTATCCTGTGGGAGTCGGTCTCCGACTGTCTTGCCAAGATGGTGCAATGTGCTGGACGAGGCGTCGAAGTCCGAGACCGTGGCTGGTGCATGATCGAGTCGTTGCCGAGTCCGCCTGGTCGCCACTCGAGTATCATCCAACTGTGCTCCCACATCGCGCCGCGCATGTCGGGCGACAATGCCCACGTGTCGATGCAGCACATGCACAGTCTCGTGGACACGATCACGCCGTGCTTTCGGTACATGTGGGGCAACCGCCAGCAGATCATGGAGAACCTGTTGATGGAGAACGTCGTGGGGCTTCCGCGACCACCGTGTTCGTGGCCTGTTGCGGCAGAGTAAAGAAAAGCTCGGCGGCAGAAGAACAAAAACCTTGGCCGGCTGGTTGTTTCGAGGCGTAGATGAGAGCAAGCCAAGACGATTTTGATCCATCCTTCTAGAGATAGCGGCGACGGGGAGAGAGAGAAAGAAGAGAAGTAGGGAAAGTATCTATAGCTCGTGGATATGGAGTGTATCGGTAGTAGTAACGTGTACGATGATGATAGGGGCGATTCACGATTTCAGACCCTAGCAAGCAAACGGCTGCCCATGCGCACCGATATGAAAGGGAAGAAGCTTTTGCGATTGGTAGGACGCTGTAACATATAACATGAGCGCACACAGTAGGATGATGATGGTGAGGTCCAGCTTGTTCTGGCCACACGCAGAATGATTACACCAAGTGCATTTCCTTCAGAAACGAATTCACCGGATGTACGAGCATCGCAGTTGGAGCGAGTTCCGATAAGATGTGGGTCAGCACGGACCTGTATAACTTCATGTTTGGAGCTCTAAAACGAGTGATTAGATTGCTCTTCAGCTGCCTCTTTTGCTAATTCGCATCCCCAGCTGCTAATCATCATCACAGCATCATCGATTTTGGATTAGGTTGGTATTACCAATCAAGCGTTTATGCTAAAGTATCAGTTTACAGAGGAAATATCCACTCAGCACTGTGTATTATTGAGGTGATACTACAGTGGACTTCGAGTTGAAATAGAACCTTGTGTTGCAAACACATATTTCGATTAATTGTATGCAATAATATTGCAGTTAATTGCTTATCATGAACTCCAAGAAATGCTTGATCCGATGTAAGTGCTCAGCTCGACGCGTTCCTCTCTGACGTGCACACGCTGCATGGCAGCTGCAGCATAGTGTCGGGTCCAGGTATCCTCCCTATTGCGTAGGCGAGATGTCGAAGTCGATGCGCCAGCACCTGCCGCAGTTTGAAGCGGAAGCTGGTCACCGAGTCGCCGCCTCAGTGCAAGAATGAGCGCATAAATGACCAGTCAAGTGCAGTGAGTGCTAATTAAAACCTGTTATTAATATACTGACTGTCTGTTCAGTAGCTATATACAGTGGTCGACATTAGTCCGTGAACATGTACAAATTCCAACCTATCAATATCAATATTTCGTATTTTTTTTAAGCGAAAAGCACTAGCCGAGCGGCGCCCGCTCCGCGGGCGCTTACTTTATGCTTTCTTCGAGGGGTTTTGTAAAGCTGACTTGTATCCTCGCTCGGTTATATGTTACAAATACACGTCCTCAGCGATGTATGTCCTTGCACCATGTGCATACGTGTATGCGCGGTCCTGTCGGGATGTAAAGGAACACCCATTTGTAATTTTGTCTCGGGCGCGATTTTCTATGATCGATCACTTCTCCCCATTATTCTGCACAGTGTTTTGAGACGCACTTCTTCCAGTCTCTGTGCTATGCCTCCAACACGACAC
>JAADVP010001038.1:0-11711 GCA_023335675.1 Globisporangium solare | reverse complement strand
CGTAGTATCCTATAGGACAGCCTGTACTCTCAGGCATTGTTACGGAAGACGTCGAGAAAAAATAGGTAGTCGCTTTAGTTTTTTCGAAGGTGACATTCTCGATGAATTCCGTAATAACAAATGTTGACTAACTAAAGTCAGTACGGTGAGCACTGTGTGTACAAACACAAGCATCTGACCAGCTGAAGCAAGAGGATACTGACACGGACCACTCACAAAACGCAGGATTGATTCTCTGATGCAAATCTACTTGCCCTGGCTACTCAACTACGCAACGCGCTCTCTCTCCCACTCTCTCTCGCCCTTGGCGTCTCTCCGGCAATCAGTCTCGCGCTGGTTCTCCTCTGAACGCGCCGCTCTTAAAACTCCTCGCTCGAGATGTGGTTCCGCTCGAGGAATCCCTGCTGGCTCGTGGCCGATCGCTCCTCTTCCTGGTCCAGCGTCTTGCTGCTTTTCTTCTGCGCGAGTGGCGGTTTCTTGCTCAAAGGGCCGCCCTTCGGAGTGTGTACGATGGGGCCGTTCTCGCTGCCTTCTGCGGTGCGCTTATCGCCATGGCCACCGAGGTCCTCGTCCTCCTCGTCTTCCTCTTCTAACGCCATGCCACCTTCACGGTACTTCAAAAGATTGCGCTCCACGAAAGGAGACGTCGTGCGGTACTGATCCGCGACCCAAATGCGCAGCGTCTCTAGGAACTTGCCGTCGCCCTGACTGAGTGACCCGCGCACGACGCTGTGCACTTCGGCCGAGTTGTCGCTCTCCAGCTCCCACTCGGTCTTCACTTCGATGTCGTCGCGATCACTGCACACGACCATCAACAGCGGCACGAACCGCTTTCGCACGTCGCGACGGATGCTTGGGATCTCCAGCGCACGCGCCTGGAGATCACGCGAGGTCTTGCCGTTGATAATGTCGGCGAGCCAATTCAAACAGAAATTGAACTTGCGCAAGTTCGAGCGGCAAATCTCAAAGCGCAGCAGCTCGAGCAAGTCCACTTCGTCGATCAGTCGGGCGCAACGTGCCAAAACCAATTCCTGCACGCGGTAGAACATCTCGTCCGAGTTCTCGAGACCGTGGCCGCCCAACGAGTAGCAGTTCTCACAAAGGTCGAAGCCCACGCACGTCGCGCACGAGTAGCGCTGACCGATGATCGGAGACATCTTGCAGAACTGGCACGATGTGCCTTCGTGCGAGTACTTGGAGTTGGTGAACTTGGCAGCGACGCGGTTCTTCGCGCCCGCCACCATCGTGCCCATCAGCTTCGCGGTCTTCCCAACGGCGATCGCAGACGGCACGCTCATGCCTCGCCAGCGGCGATTCACTACCGCGTTCTCGTGCGGCGTGTCGTTTACTGGCGTATCAGACTCTCCTGGTTGCTGATTTGGCGTTCCAGGCGACTCGGTCCCCTCTCCGTCTGCGTGCTGGTGTGGCTGGTGGTCGACCTGCGGCTTCGACACGTAGCTGGCTTTGTTTTGCGTGCTCAGCGTGCGTGGCGTGTGCATCACGAGCTTGGCAACATCGTCGCTCGACGGACCGTAGAACGCGTGGTCCTTTCCGAATCGCTTTTCTTCCGGACCGAGATTGCCCGTCACCGAGCTTGCGCGCGGCTCCAGTGTGATGCGCACATCCGTGACCAGGGTCTTGCGCTGCATCGTCGCGTACGTCACGCGCGTGGTCTTGTGCGCCTTCAGCAGCGGAATCAAAAACTCCTTCAGCTCCTTTTGTGTCTCTTTCGACACAGCTTTGATGAGAATCTGCGACTCTGCGATCTGCTGGTCGCCTTCGGGGGCCACCGCGTCCATCAAAATGCGACTCGTGCCGTCTTTCGTCTCGTACGGAAGCTTGTCGATGAAGTCGCGGAGTTTGTTCTCATCAAACACGACAGACGCCGCAGCGCGCACTCTGCGGTCGACTTCCCAATCGCGCATAATCTGATCCTGCATTGGGTCTTCCGGCGGCAAGAGACCACCTGCTGAGATTGGCGGCGGCGTTCCAGGCGGCGTGTCCGGGTTCTCGTCAAAGTCCGGGTCGTCCTCGTCTTTCGGCGCATCGTCGTCGCCGGCGGATGCCTGGTCTTTCAAACGGTGCGTGGGGCCAAATCCGACGCCGCCATCGTCGTCGTTGTCACGCGCGAAAAACGCGGCCGAGGACCGGCGGCGCATCTCCATTTGCTGGATCTGGATCTCCAAGTCCACAATCTTGTCCTGCTTCTCGCGCAACTGCTCCAGGTGCTTGTCCTGCTCCTCCTTCAGGCTTTGCTCCAGACTCTCGATGCGCTCTTTGTGCGCCGCGACCTTTTCCTCGCGCAGCTGCAACGCGAGTTCTTTCCGATCCAGGTCCTTCAGCAGCATACTGTTCTCGGACTTGAGCGCCGAGATCTCGGCCGAGTAGCGCTCGCGATCCTCGATGCGCTCTTTCCGCTCTTTCTCCAACGCTTCGGCGCTTGCGTCCAACCCCGACGACGGTGCGACAGCATTCGCAGCAGACACCGTGTTCTCGCCATTCTCTTTCTTGAGCAGTGCCGCGCCCGCGAGCGCTGCCTCCGGCAAATCCTTCTTGCCCGCGAGCCGCGCGGCCGAGTCGAGTCGCGACACGCGCGCCTTCTTGTTGGAGGCCTCGAGCGCGCTCACGAGCCCGCGGAGCGCGTTGCCCTCTTCCTCCTTGAACTTGATCTCCTGCTGCAGGAACGCAATCTGCTTGTGGGACGCGTCGAGCTTGGCGGTCTCGAGCGACAGCAGCTCGTTCTCGCGGAAGATGTACTCGAACTTCTTCTTCCAGCGCGTGAGCTCGCGCTTCTGCTGGATGAAGTTGGTCTCGTAGATCTGCAGCTCGCGGATCTTGCTCGAGAGCTCCTCCTGCGTCGCGCGCAGCTGCTCCTGCGTCACCTTGTGCTGCGCGTAGCTCGCCGCGTTGCTGCTGAACGCCGCCGCGTCCTCGCCGCCCATCGCTGCTGCTGCTTCCGTGCTTCTTTGGCAAATAACATGGCTTGCTCTTTTTTGTTGAGGAAAATCATGCACGATCGGCAATTCGAAATTGAATTGCTGCTGGCCATTCCATTTCTACCGCGCGAAATAAAATCTCCAGCTGGGAATCGGGAAGCACGAGTTCTTTGAGTTGATATGCAAGTTTAGGTAGGCTATGGTTTAAATATATAGCCTACAGATCAACTACAGTACAAACACGCAAAACCGATAGGCTATATTGGATCAAGTCTGTTCTGTTCGACAGCACTTGCAACTAGAGTTGGGATCGTCGAAGCAAAACGATGCGGCATGCGTAGATCCAACAAAGTTGAGTTGTTCTCAGTAGTTCGCAGCATTCCCTTCACCACAACAGTGGCGATATCGCTCGTGTGTTGAAAGGGTGCGGACCCTAGTGCTCGTCCCGAGTGCGGTCAAAAAGCGTGTTTGTGTGATGATTTTTCAAAAGGTTGAACACTAGAGCGATGATAATTGCGGTACTCTCACTGCACTTACAGAATGAGCCCAATACGCTGGTTCTCGAGCTGAGTTTGGATGTATACTATAACGAAAGCAAACGCTTTGGACATGCACTATAACAATGGCTACAGAAAAAGCTGTCCATACGGTCCACGTTGTTTCTTTTTAATCGTATCTTATACATCTTGTTCACGACAGTGTGCACACATTGCAAGCGAGTTTTCGTTTCGCACTCACAAAAACCAACTGCAACTATTCATACCGATGAAACTTGGTCATGACGTGGGCCACGCCCTTGCTCATTTTCGTCACCATGCGCTGCCACCGGCCTTTCACATTCGATTTCGCGCGGAACTCTGGCGGCATCGACGTCGTGGGGTCAATGGACCGCACGGACGATATCAGGATGCTTGGCCGCCGCACCTCCGAACCAGCAGACAACCGCGCCGTCTCGCGGGAGAAATGCACCAGATTCTGCGATAAAGTAAGCGCGTGAGTTGTGATGAGTCATACATTGTCGCAAGTTGATGATGCGCGTTACGACGTACCGCGTAGGCTTGCTGTGAATACCGCGGGCAGCTTGGCGTGACATCGATGAGTCCGTCGTGGTTGACCACGGGGATGCGTTTGTCCGACACCATCGCACGCTCTCTTGGATATAGTGCGTGATATCGCTGATGCAATGAGCACAGCAAATTCGCAAATGAACCTCGTCATACATGCTGCTTATGTCGACAACTCTGCATCAGACCCAGGATATCGCGCCAGAATTACGGAACTTTCTCTTGGACGTGTAATGAAATGGCGGCTATACTATCGACAGAGCAGTTTTTCGCACCGAATGTCGATCCGACTGTAGGATGCTGGCGCAGACTGTACCAGTACAACTCGCTTGGACGCGTTATGCGTTCACTAGTGCATGAAACACTCGTGATTGCGCGAAGGCCTGCTCGGAAACGAGCATCTTCAACAAATTCCGCGGCGTTTCCTTCGGATACAGTAGTTTTCGCCTGGCTGGCTATATCGCAGTAAAAATGGTGCAAGCCCAGCGATGAGACGAGCACCTGGATGCACCCATTTCAGTCATTTCGCACTGGTAGTGCCAGAGGTATTTCAAAAAGGACAGCTGGGAGCAAATGCGGAGCACAGACGCAGTGCGGTTTGGGCGCGAACTGGATTGCGTTATGCAGAACCAATCCGACTCGAGCTGTCCAACCAAGTGGTGACACGAGTCCCTGTTCTTGCTGGCGTTTTATAGTAGGAAGAGGCGCCATGCTATTGGTTGAAACTCGCCACAACATGTAGCCATTTGTCATCTTCAATATCAGTACTGCTATATAACAGTAAAGAACATGTCAAGCGTTGCGTTGGTGCCTTGTTTGTGTTATTGGTGAAACGTATTCCTTCCTTGTGGTAGCTCCTTGTTATCGTTTGTATATATTTGCTCAACTTATTCGTGCTGATGTCACTCGCTGCTCTTGACGGCCACCAGCTCAGCGATAGAATCGGGCCGCAACTTTGACAACTCTGTTGCCCACTTTTCTCACCATCCGCTCCCACCTGCCTTTCACGTTCGACTCCGCTGGAATTGGCAGCTCCTGGCGGTCGAATCGCATCGAGCAAGTTCCGGTGCTTGTTCGGGATTCCGAACCATCACAGCTGTGCACACTCGCTGGTGCGCGCTTGGGAGGCGAGCGAGTATGCGGCGAGTCATGTGGTCGGGTCGGGCACGGAGTAGTCGGTGGCATGACCACTTGAGCTTGATCCTTCTGGGGATCGTATCGCTCGAGATATGGCTGCGATGGAACCCGTTCCGCGCGAGCAAGTCGCTTCGAGAACGATGCGCTTCTGCTTCGCTTCTTGATGCTGATTTGGTTGTCTCTCACTTGAGCGTGGCCGGTAAGAGATGACGGTGGCAGCAATCGGAGGTGCGTAGTCTACAAGTAAATGTGCACTGTAAGTAGACGCTCGGTGGAAGTTGCCGATGCAAGGGGCTTACGGCATAGTATCGACGCGGTTGCGACCGACTCGGCTTGGTGTCGACGCGCCCGTTGTGCTGGCGCTCAGCCATCGATGCGTCGACAGGCATCTTGGCTGCGGCTTCCTTGGAGACTCGGGTGCGTGCGTCTGCGCAAAATCTGAAATGGATGGCAAACCGGCACAGACATTGGCGGCGTAGCCATGGACCTTCTCTGTGACTACCGTTGGTAACAAGCATCCTTGGACCTTCTCTGGCATTCCTGCTCCCCGACTGGAGTGGCAGAGGCCGTAGAGTCGGTTAGCGCACCGTTCACAAGTCTGCGTGCGTGAATGGGTTTCCTGACGCTTCTACATTTTTTTAGCCAGGCCATTGACGACGCATCCCAGCCGCGCTTGCCCAAGCTACTATATAGTTGAGAACGTCAGGCACGGTCAACGACCATATGAAGCGCTACAACGTTGCAAAAAAACGATCCCATGGTTGCAGCACCAAGGTTTGAGTACATGTCTGGCAAGATAGGCACTACAGCGCGAATTCCAAGTAGCAGGCCTTGCTTGGCACGTGGGCGCCTTGCGTCGTGTTCACAGCATCCTATGTCGTGATCTTCGTTGATGCAGCAATGAGCTGCAACTCCGCAACAGCTTGCCGATTAGCGTCATGCGTCTGCGAGGACACATGTCTTCTAACTGCTGGCGCACGCTTTTCTTCGTCCCTGCGCGTACAGAACGTCACCGCCGAGTTTGCAGACAGCAGACTCGAGCAAGATAATGTCCGTACGGCGCACATCAGTCTAATGGTCGACAGAGCCAGTCTGAGGCCGTAATCCTCTCGGCGCCTCTCCGAGTTGACGAGAGTGATCCGACAAGAATTCGCCAAGCCGACACATCGGTCCACTCTTTTTTTCTAGATCGGCGCCGCACCGGCTCTGACTGCGATGGAAAACAAATGCTTGCGTTACGTCTTTTTGGCTGACTCGGTTGAAACGGACACATGCTGCGTCCTCCACACTGTGGTGCCTTGCATCAACAATGCGTCGTTTAGGACAAGAGGAAAGTGGTCATTTCGCGTGTATAAACGTGACATATGTGACGTAGCTTCTCTGCTGGTAAAAGGAGCCTCACGCCATTTCGATCAATGAGATTGCTTCATTATACTTGAGCAAAGACCACACACAAATATATTTCGAGTCTCAACGTTTACAACGCACTACAGCAGCTTTTCGTCCAAGCTGTCACTACACTGACTGAGCTCCTACACATACAACTACGTCCATATTCGACACCACAATTAGTATGCAGCTATCATGCCGCACAACGACACTGCAAACACATTTCGAGGCTCAACTGGCTCACAAGGCAACTGCCGAGTTTTCTTCCATGCAACCGAGCGGGAGTCTCGAATACGAACGAGCAGCTTCCGAAAGCAGCATGATGGAGTCGAAGGACGGGAGTCGGTTGGGCTGCTGCATCTCGTGCAATGGTGCCACCACTTTGGCGTCTCGGATTTGCTTGAGCTTTGCCTCGCGGTAGGGCCACTTGATGCCGAGGCGCTTGCAGTTTCGCTTGACAGTGATCACTGCGACACCCAGGTGCTTTGCAGCCTCGCGTTGCGGCATGTGGAAGTACCTGGCCAGCTCTTGCTTGGTAAAGTCGAACACGACGCGGCTTCTGCGAGGCTTTGGCGCCTTGCCCACCTTTTCTCTTGGATTTCCATGTTCGAGAATCGAGCGCTTGGCAAAGTTTGGCGGGATGCGCGCGTTCTTCTTGACGACAGTGCTCACGGGACTTGTCAGTCTTGTGAGGAGAAGCGGAGGTAATGGAGCTCGGGGTGGGACAGGAGCTGTCATGCCGAGTGACTTGATCATGTCGGAGATGTTCATCGTGGATGTTTGGGCTGTTAGCTGGTGTCGATGGAGACGCGTTGCGTATCCGGTGTTTTCTCGGAAGCAAAATGGAAAATGACAAGAACATTCCACACGAAAGGACACCGAGGGAGGAGATCGAGGAAAGCTACTGACAGCGGAAGCCCACTTTCAACTCAAGAAGAGGCGGCAAGCTACTCGAAACTGTACGTAGTGAGTTGTAAAGGCAAGGCGCTGATGAAGAGCTACATTACGAAGAGATCTGTCGTCTAATGGAATAAGGCTTTGGACATAGCAAGTTAGCCACGCTGAATGCTTTCTGTGAGTAATGGCATACAGTGTGACGCGAAACTGGTGAGATTTTCGTTCGTGCGAGCTTTAGGGGGTACAGAGAGCTGCCAGCATTCGGACCTGGCAGATGTCGCGTACTTCGTATCCGGATTCCGCCAAGTGGCTATAGCCCACACGAAGGGGTGCTGAATGTACGAGGCACGAAGAAGACGACTCCGCGAATCGAGACAGTCGAAACCAAAGCAAGAAGGAGATGACGGGTGCAAGTGAGCGTGCCAGGTCGACAGTAAATGAGAGAGGCGGGATCAAACGGAGGTGTTCCTCATGGTCAGCTGTTCTTTTGGGTGGCTTAAATGCTTGGCTGCGATTAGCCATGACATACAGTTGGGTCTTCGCTGCCATGTTTTCACGACATGGCGGGTGGAATGCACCAGCAATCTCTCGAGGGCAGACGCTTGTTGGTTAGCTCCGGAACTTTGCGATATGTATCTCGCTGTCCTTACACGAGGCCGCAAACGGTGTGTGCCTGCGCGTCAAGTATCTAACCAGTTGGCGTTTGGTAGATGGCTACACACCAGAATCCAGATTGCTGAAGATCAATATGTGTAGAAAGGACGGCATCGGTCCTTTCTTTGACCTGAGTTGACCACATGCCAAACGAATCTGTCCACTCGCAAGGTCCGATGGGGATGTACCCAAGATGAAGACACGATTGTCCGTATAGAATGTCTGCGTTGCAGAGACAGCCGAACTTCAACGTCATCCGCACTTTCGGGGCAACTCGGTCGTCACCAAAGAGTCAGAGCAGCAAAAAAAGGGTAACATGCGACATACCCACGCCTTGGCTTGCCTCGCGATTGCGTGACTTTGGCACATGGCATCTCGACCGATGAAAGGATCCCGCATTAACACGAGTCCAAATTCGATTTCGGACTCGAAGATGGTGGCGCTTCAAGCTGCTACCGTTTGGTAAAGAGCGCGGTCCGTCCACCAAGAGCAACGGCTTGGGATGAGGGTAAAGTAGATACGTAGAAGTCTCATCCAGCACTCACTTGCGTACTCTCGTGCAAATTTTCACGTAGGACATGAAGAAGTTACACTTGCGCTGAGGTATTGCCACTCGACAGAGGCTTAGAGGGCCATGCGGTAGCTACAATTCGTTGAAGGAGCTTGACTTGAAAGCGCTGGTGAAGACGCGTATTGTTGTTGCTACTTTCCTCGTAATTATTAGCAAAGCTAATGGTAGTAACGACACTAAAAAAAATCGGTTTTTTTTGCTTTGTTTTAACACACCAAAATGCATCGCGACTTGCACGCTTCCTACAGTCTCTTTCGGTACACTACCATACTTGTTCGACACGACACATAGCTCAAAACGCCACTCGCCGCAGCGTCTGCTCTTGCGTCACTGCTTTGCAGCGTCCATCGGAAGTCTCGAGAACGCGAGTGACGCCTCTGAAAGAAGCGCCATCGCATTGCGCTCTGGTGCGGATCGGTGCTGGGCTGGTCGCTGGATCGCCTCGAGCTTCGCGTTCTGGATCGCTTTGAGTTTTGCTGCTCGGTACGGCCACTTGATGCCCTGGCGCTTGCAGTTTCTCTTGACCGTGATCACCGCGACGCCCAGGTGCTTAGCCGCCTCGCGTTGTGACATGTGGTAGTACTTGGCGAGCTCTTGCTCGGTAAAGTCGAACTGACGTCGGCTCTTGCGATCGCTCTTCGCTTTGCCGGGCATGTCAAGCACCGAGCGCTTTGGGAAGCGATACTCTTTGTTGACTCGTCCAGCCTTGGTCACTGAGCCCATTGGGCTCGGCGACGGCATCGTCATCATGAGCGGCGGGAGCGGAGCTGGCGCTGGGATCGGAGTTGACACTCCAAGCGCGCCTATCATTTCGAAGAGGCTCATTCGGGCCGTCGCGGGTTCGCTGGGAATCACGAGCGGCGGCAAGTTGTACGCATTTTGGGTGGTTGAGCGGTGGGACATGTCGGCTTTTCAATGGCGCGTGCGTCGCGGGATGCAAAATGCGCAATGAGCGGAGCATTCCATGTTGAGCAGGAGCAAACTTCCGCGCATGACGTGAGGACGACGTCCGCCTTTGGACAAAGTCGCTGGCGGCCGTCACGCGGATGATCAGACTACCCGACGTTCGCTGACGTGAGACAACAGCTCTCGCGCGTAATGGCATCAGACACAACAGCACACAGCGCCAAGAAACAGTGCATAGCTTCCCCATATTCGCTTTGTAAACGGCTATCGAGTCAGCGCACTAGTCAGCGCGATGCAAACCTGTAAGACGCCTCAGCGATCTGTCAGCATGTGAACTGCAGTCAGTAATGGTTGCTCCCGTAGTTAGTTGCGATTTGCCTCAGCCACTTGAGTCTCTCCCACGGGGGAGTATCCACTTGGAATACGGACGACGAGTCCAGGATTAGCGCACCAACACGCGCGCTGTGCCTGACAGTAGGCGCCGTCGAGAGCCAGACCCGTGGAGACCGTTGCCACAGAGACACTTCAAGAAGATCTGTCCATTTCAGCGGCACAGTTGGACAACTCACCTCAACATCTCCCCGGCTACTTTGGCCGCCTGAGATGGCTACATTTGTTGACCCGCCAAAATTTTGCAACCTTTCATGCACAACCGCTGTTGGTACATATTGGTAGTAAACATTTGTGTGTGTGGTTAACAATCCGACTGGCATCTTCACATTTTGTGAGCGTGTTCTGTTTTCTGCGCTTTTGGCGCTCATGGCGCAAAGAGAGCTGGACAATCGTAACGCGACCAAATCTGAACACCTTGGAGGTCAGGCGAGCCCAGTTTGGCGTTGCTGTCAGTAATAAAATTGCATGCAGCGCCATTAAAACTCGGTCGCTTAGAGTTTTCTTGTGATTTCCCTACCGCTTGATGGGCCGGATGCTCCCAGTTGATTCTTACTGGTATGCGCAATTGAACTTTTCGCATTGGGCCAATTAACGACAGCTGGACCCGACCGTCGAGTCACTAATTCTAGTCGCGCAGCGTTTGCTGCATGACGCGTTATGATAATGACATTTGCATTCCAGGTTCAAATCAGCACGATCGGATCTTTTCTTTTCGGGCGAACACTTCGATTGACTGACATAGAGCGAGTACAAGCAATCGATAAACGCGCAAACAAAGATAAGTGTATGTAGGTTTTATATATAACTATCCACAGACTTTTCTTTGTCGATGAGCCTTACGCGTGCGCTGCAACTGCGCTTTCAGCTATGCAATTGAAAGGCAGTCTTGCATACGCAAGTGCAGCCGCAGATAGCTGTCGGGGCGTGTGGTGGGGCTCCGAGGCCGACTTGCGGCGACTGGCGTACCGGCAGTTGTGCGCAGACTTGGTTTCGCGCAAGCTTTTCAGCCTCTCTTCGCGGTAGGGCCACTTGATGCCTCGGCGCTTACAGCGCCGCTTGATCGTGATCACGGCGACGCCCAAGAACTTGGCGGCCTCGCGCTGCGAGACATGAAAGTACTTTGCCATCTCTGCCTCGGCAAAGTCGAAGACAATGCGAGTCTTGCGAGTTTTTTTTTTCAGTCTTAGGCAAGATGGCGCGCTGCGAGAAACGCGATTGGCTTGAGCTGAGCTTCTTGAAGTGAATGTTTACTGGGTTTGTGGACAAGCTCACGACGAGCTTGAATACTGGACTTGACAGAGACGTGGTTTTCATTGTACTTGGGTGCGCAGGCTGGTGATATGGGCGACTGCAGTGTAAGCGGCTTGGGCGTTGGGTTGGATAGGATGCTTTGGACAAAGCAACATGCGGAATGAGCGGAGCTTCGCGGCGCACAGAGGCGTTGTCTTGTTTCAGCACGCGCGCGAGGTGAGCTGCTGGCCGTAAGATGGGAGCGTCGAGAGTCCCGCCTAACGCTATTTACTGTAGCAACATTGCGCGCTTGTTCCGATCTCCAACACGGGACTTGGCTGCTTTAGTAATAATATTCATAAGCTTTTGGGTGCAAGATATATTACGGATTTCATCGAGAATGTCACCCCATAAAATGCCTATTTTAGTAATATTTTTGGAGTTCATTTGTCTTGCTTTTAGTATTGCGATCTGCCACATCAGTGAACGAGAATATATGTCAATTGCTTGCGCGTCATTCGACCTGCTTGTCAT
>JAADVP010001037.1:0-11711 GCA_023335675.1 Globisporangium solare | reverse complement strand
GCAGCGCCATCGTTCGGCACTCGGTCGTCGTTCGGGTCCGGGTCGCCCACGCTCGGAGAATCTGCGCTGTTGAGCTCCAAGGTGTCCAGCTCGCCTTCGTAAGGAGTGTTCCGACTTGCCTTCACGTCGCCACTTCCCCGAAGCGCACCGTGCGGTGCGGAGATCGCGAGTTCGAGAGCCGACTTGAAGTGTGGCGGCTCCATGGACTTTACTGCGAGCAAGAGCGCCGAGCTCCCGACGAGAAGCAAGCCGCCAACAGCAAAGAGCACTCGTCGTCGCTTGGGTCGGATTTTGTCAAAGTGACTGCGTAGCATCACGGACTCTGACTTGTGGGGTGCGCATTGCGCATTGCACTCGGGCACTGGGGACTCTTGGCTCTGGTAGTTGGGGTCTGCGCGAGGGTATAACACTTCCTCGTCCAGGTCGCGATACGCGTACGCAGCACGTCCGCGGCCTACACCCATTCCGACAACCGTCATAGGAGAAAAGGGGAATGCCCTTCAAGCTAAGAGCGAGGCTGGAATCAGTGAGCAGAGGGAGCGAGGGTTGGCGGGGTTGGCGCAGGACGACGGCAATCCGTGAATGGCGCGTGAAGAGCTCCGCTTGCGGGCGCTGAGCTGCTGCTTAGCTGACGCCTCTGCAAATAGATTGAGGATCTCCGGAGGCACGTCGCCTCCAAGCGGCGGAGTGGCGGCGCGCTTTACAGCTGCAATCGCGGCCACAAACACGCACACACGCACGCACGCGTGCAGCTCATACATAAATACCATCCATGGCAGTGTAGCCATCTCGCATGAAAGACCCGAAAACCGGTACGGCCCACTTTCAATACCGGTAGAGAGTCCTCTATTCGGAGTGTCTCGCGAAACAGAAACGCGAGAACCAGAAGTTGTCGCGGGTGGCGCAGAGCAGAAGTCGGAGATTCGCGATGCTGCAGCTCCACGCGAGCCGCATGGCGCGCCCCGTGCGCAGACTCGCGCCGCCGGCCGCGTGGCCCTCGGCGGCCGCGCTGGACTTTGGCGCTGCTCGCATCGTCGCGCTCCCGCACACGCACCCGCTGGCGCTCGTGCGCTTCAACAGCAGCAGCGCAGCGTCGACGGCGCCAGCGACCGTGATCCACAAGCCGATCCCTGCGAAGGTGAAGCGAAAGTCCTCGGCGCGCCACAAGAAGAAGGACGCGCAGCATGCGACCGCGATCGCGGCCAAGCTGAACGGAAGCGCTGCGAATGGAGCAGCGGCCAATGAGGCGGCTGTGAACGGCGTCAATGGCGTTAATGAAGGCAAGGCGACGCAAGTCGTGGCGCCAGTAGCGACTCGAGCAATGAACGCGAGCCAGAAGCAATCTGAAGAAGAAGCAGCGCTCGCAAAAGCAGCGAAGAGACCGAATGGCACGGGATCCGCAAAGCTGAACGGCAACGCTGCTGCCGCAGTGTCGGCAGTGGTGCCAACCTTCAGTTCGGATAACAACAAACCAACGACTGAGGGGACAACAGCTCCTCACAACACAAAGCAAAAGAAAACCCCACCGCCAGCAGCTGTTGCGGCTGAAAAGGAGAGAGAAAGCGCGCTGCCAGCTGCGCTCGAAGCCGCTGCGGACGCTCCAAAGCAACCCACGGCGCTGAAGGATGTGCAGACAGACAAGATCACGATGACGTTGAAGGAGATCCAGTCGCTCCAGAAAACGCTGCCGACCGTGGAAGAAATCGCTGCGCTAGTCGACAAGCTGCGCCGAGAATCGTTTATCAAGGGCCACACGCTATTTGATCTGTACCGGAACTACGGGAACCCGTTCCTGGACGAGAACTTCCTCATCCCTGGCGTGCTCGCGTGCTGCGACGCCAAGAAACCTGCCGATGGCATCCGCATTGTGCGCGATATGCTCAACCAAGGGCGCAAAGTGGACGAGAAAACGCTGCGTGCGCTGTTTGATGTCTGTGATGCCACATCTGCCGCTGAAGAAGTGATCGAGCTGTGGACGCTGATGGACCGCGCAGGCATGACGCTCGAGTTGAAGGACTACAACCGTTTCCTCGATATCTGCTACCGCAAAGAGTACCTCGATGGCGCCATCAAGGTGCTCAAGCATCTGCGCTTGCTGCGACCGGTATCGGTGCACACATACATGCATTGGCTCCTGCGTGCATCGCTCGTGTGGCGATCGGATGCGTTCTTTGACATTCTGATGGAGATGCGTCTCTCGGGCGTGGAGCCTGAGATCTTGTCGCTCACGTCGCTCGAAACGGGGCGCAAGGATCGCGCATTGACGGTCATGGAAGGCGTCCGTGCTGTCGGCTTGGATCCATGCTTTGCCATGTCATCGGTGTACTCATCGATGCAATCGTCTGTGTACAACAATGGCCCATCGTCCGAAGCGCTGTCGGCAAAAGACATCAAGGCGGCTAAGAGCAAGTTTGGCGACCTGAAGCCGCGCGTGATGGAGTGGCCTGTGAAGCCCATTCCGCAGTTGCTAGAGACGCAGGCTGCGGGGCTCATCCTGCAGCAAGAGACGTTCCGTCGCCTCAAGCGCCATCAGGTGAACCGCATTGACGAGTTGCTGCAGATGCTGCCGATCACGGCCAACATGACGCTGAACCTGCGCAAGCAGCTCCAGCGCATGTCGCTCTTGGTCAACACGCATCGTGTTCGACGTGACAGCCGCAAGATCAATAGTGAGTACATGGGCGGGAAGACGCTGATCGAGTTGTCATCGGCGCACAACTACCCTCCGGTGTCGTTGATGCGCATCATTCTGCGCGAGCGTGGACTCAACACCGTTCAAGTGAAGGTATGCGCTTGAGTTTGGCTCTGTATTGTTTGCACGTCCACCCTTTTTAATGCGGCATATGCTGTTTGTCCCTGCAGCGCGCGCTGAACAATCCCAGCGAGAATTTGTCCAAGCGGGACCAGTATGAACTGAAGAAAGCCATCGAGTACGACAGCGTCCACAAGAGCGATCCGTTTATCGGCACGCCGTCGTACAACGCCGACTCGCTTGAGATCACGATCGAGCACTTTCTGAGGGCCCAGGGCATTCGCGTCAAGTACGGATACTCGTGCGCGTCCATGGCCATGTGTGATGTTGGATTCGCTGACTTTTTTTGGTGCGATTGTGTTGTAGGACCCAAGAGGATTTGTGTGAGGAGCAAGTGGAGAAATATGGCCGTCGCGTGATCTCGCCCGATGTGCTGCTGCTAGACCCGGTGATCGTGAACGGGACGCCGATCCGGTGGATCGATGCCAAGAACTACTACGGCGCGCACATCGTGAGCAAGCGCTTGATCTCGAAGCAGCTCGCGTCGTACGTGAAGGAGTGGGGGCCTGGCGCGATCGTGTTCGGCATGGGGTACAGCGACATGTTCTCGGTGCCTGGCGTGATTTGCTTGGACACGACGCCGTTCCCGAAGACCCGCAAGGAGATCCTCAAGATGCGCATCAAGTCGCTGTTCTACTCGGGCGTGAACTTGTTCCGCTGGAAGAAACATCTCGGCAGCGACCTGACGCAGGAGTACCCGCCGCACGTGAGCTGCCCGAATTCGCCCACGATCAACACCAAGGCACCCGCTCGTGACGCGGAGGACGAGGAGCGCGACCAAGCGGAGGCGAAGACCACGTCGTCCACGTGGGCGGCCTCCAAGCCAGCGCGCACGTAGACCGCGCGATCTCGACGTATAAAGAGAACGCCTTCATAGACGATAAATAGAGGCCGCCGCCGCCTTGCTTATTAGCTTTCTTTCTACAGTGGCGATTTAGAAACTTTCTTTAGAAACGCGGTTGTGGTGGTGACGTCGGAGGCCATTTTTATGTGCGCGACGTGCGTTTCTATTTGGCGGCGTGCGTTTGAAACAGCACGCTCGTGTCGCTGCCTGCCCTTCCAGTTCCCATACTAAAGAGCTAAATATTGTTTTAAACACCCCTGCGTGTTCTTTTCGCGCGCCACCCCCGCTCGCTCGCTCGCACCGTCCGCTCATTCCCCCAAGACCGTCCGTCGCCACCTTCCAGCAGCATGCTCGCCCGCCAAACCGTCCGTATGATCCGCGCCCCAGCGCAGGCCCGCAAGGTATCGGGACTCATCGACAAGCCGTCGCACGTGGCTGCCGACCAGAAGCTGTTCACGACCTCGCACAAGCACACGTACATCAAGCGCGACTCGGACACCGCCATCTACCTCGGCCTCATGGCCGCCACCGGCTTCGGCTTCCTGCAGTTCTTCCGCGGCGAGCTCAACATGGCCCGCGGCGTCGGCAAGAAGGACTGAGCGTGAGTGTACACAGCGCGTGAAGAATGATGGAGTGGCTGGTGGTTGGGCGCTCGAGAGCGCCCCGCCCGCTTTCAAAAAAAAAAGAGTTGGCGGGGAAGTGCGCGAGGCGAATCAGCAGCCATTCAGAAGCAAACAAACGGAACCAAAAAAAATACCAGAAACAGAGAGAGTGAATTTTATACGTGACAGCAGCGTTGGATGTCTTTGCCGTGCGTGTCTCTCTTGTTGTTGTTGTCGTGCGTGTCCTTGTGGCGCAGCGCTTGCTTTGCTCAGGGAGAAAATGCCACAGCTTCAACACTTTTCTGGCTGGTGTGCTTCACGCGGTGCCGGCCTGTGCATCTGTATGTCCGCTGCGTTCCACGCGCGTCTTGTGTCACGTCTTCCCTGGCGCGCAGCACCGCTAGAACCGCCAATGCCACCCACCCACGCCGTGCTTTCTCGTTGCTGGCATCTTCCTGTACAAGAACTCTGGATTCTGGTATACTTTATACTTTCTATCCGCTCCCTCTACAAGAGCATCCATCCAACGTATCAAGGACGGCCACATTTGGAAAGAGCCAACAGCGAACACATTACGATGGCGACGAACCTCAGCGGCTCGGCGACGACGGCCGCCAGCTCCGCGTCCAACGACCGCGTGAGCTACGCCGAGGTGTACCAGCGCTTCATGGCGCTCGAGAACTCGTCGACGGCCGTCGGTGACACCAACTCCAAGGCGTTCCAGGACGAGCTCGACGCGACGCTCACGCTGCTGCGCAAGTGCATCACGCAGCGGCAAGTGGACGGCGCGCTCTCGGAGAACGAGAGCTTCTTCGAGCTGCAGAACACGCAGCTGTACGCGTTCTGCCTCGAGTACTACCTGGCGATGCTGATCCCGAAGCAGACGTTCTTTCAGCAGCCCGACTCGGCCGAGCAGCTCAAACAGCAGCACCAGAACCAGCGCCCGACGGCCGGCAACGACAACGACCAGACCCACAACATCATCTACCGTACCAAGTTTCTGCGCGACGCGGACGTGTTCCACACCGAGTTTCTCGACCGCGCCGAGCAAATGGGCATCCTGCAGGCGAAGAAGCGCCGCGAGCAGTACGAGCGCATGGACGCCAAGCAGTTCTCGCTCTCGCGGGACGAGAAAATTCAGCGCTTCCAGATGCAGCGCGAGATGGAGAAGAAGCTCCAGGAGGTGCAGAAGCGCAAGCAGCAGCAGTCGAGAAAGAAGCCCGGGGCGGCTGCGAACGCCGACGACGACGACGAGTTTGACTTTGACGACGACATGGACGAACTGGAGCGCGAGCAGCTCATGGCGTTCATTCAACTCGCGGTGATCAAGGCCATGGATGAGCAGATGTCTATCAACCAGGTATGTGCACACTTTTCGCATTCAAAACGGCCCCCTTTGTCGCTGACGATGATTTCACAATGAATGCGCGTAGGAGCGAGAGATGCTGGAGACGATGATCAAGATGAATGCCAAGTCCAACAAGAAGGACCTGTTCACAGACGCGCACCGTCCACCTCCACCGCCGCAGGGGCAGGGGATCGTACGTACACACTATGAGCTTCTACTGCTGCAGTGTGTGTCTTTAACCGATTTTCGATTTGCTGTTTGCGTGGCAGTCGGTGACGCATATCAACCCACAGTTTGAGATGCGCCGCGAAACAGTCAAGTCCGGTGTGTTCAAACCCGGCCACCGCCTCCCGACCATGTCGCTCCAGGAATACGCCGACATGGAGCTCGCCGACGCGCAAGGGCGCCAACAGCGTGAACAGTACGTTCAGAGCACATCTTTGCGCCTCTGCTGGCCGGGTTTTCTTTCTTCTCTGACACAGCTGTTGCTTTTGGCTGCCCATGAACAGAGAGGCGTCGCAGGGACCTCGTCGCTATGACCAGCTAGCCGAAGACGGCGATGAAGACAATCTCGAGTTTGTCGACGAAGCCACGTACAAGGACCGTGCGTGGGACGACTGGAAAGACGCCAATCCGCGCGGCATTGGCAACAAGAAGGGATCGCAGTTCTAAGCCAAAATGGACAAACAGCATTCGCTGCTATGACCCAGTCGACGCTTTGCAACTGTTTGCTTTGTTTTGTTGTGTAGATCAGATGATGTGCTAATTGCTGATAGTTGGGTGAGTCAATAACAGAGCTGATGGAAAATAGGGACCGCCGCCACGGCTCTTCGACACGCGTTGGATCGCTGGAAATAAAGGTCGCGGGGCTCTGAACACCTTTCACCAGAGACGCGCACAATGGCAAACTCGCTGCCATGGCACCACAGTGTTGACGATGGCAAAGCACTTTTGCAGGCTGAGGTAGCTGCAGAGGAGCACTTGCTCGAAAAATTCTACTCGTACATGTACGAAGACGCTGAATTGGTCGGCGGCCATTCGTTGCCACCCAGGCAAAACACAGCTGCTGCTGCTGCTGGCAACGACGCCAGTCCACGCAACACGCGCGCGTCTCCTCCAAGACGCGGCGAAGGGAGTCCGCGAAAGAATGTGATTGCCGGCCCACCTGCGTCGAGTCTTGGCGCAAGTGCAGCAGCCCCGACGTGTATAGTGACGCGCGAGATCCTGAACGCGATGCTACCACCAAAGTACGCTTTGCATTGCACCCACCGCTAGACAACGCTTTTCTGGATGCGATCGTCTTTGTTTGCCTGTAGATCGTGGCGAGACCCCACTGGAAAGTGGCAACGCATGGTCAAGATGACGCCGTCGACGCGCAGCGACGTGATGGAGCTGGAGGATGCACTCAGCAAACTGCTCGTCGACCATTAGGCGCGAGCGAAAGCGATCTGCCACGTCCGCGAGGAATTCTTTCTCCTCGTTTTCGGTAGGACGCCCTCAACGCCATGGCTTGATATGCACATTTATCAAGTCGAGTCTCACGTTTGGATGGGTGCTCGTGCCGAACAGAGGAGCTCATCCGCTAGGTCACGTGCGAGTCTCCCGAGTGCGGTTTGCTACTCTTGCGCGTGCGCGACGAGCTGCGTTTGACCATCGAGTCCTACCAGACGCTCTACCACAACAGCATCTCGTACGGCCGCAAGAAAGCGGTGCAGGCTGAAGCCGGCATCGCCGACCTGGAGACAGAGATCCAGAAGCTGGAGCAGCAGCGAGAGGCGCTCGAAGCAAAGAAGTACCAACTCACACACGACTCTCTGGTTTGTGTGAATCTGCACGTTGACTGTGCGCACAATACATAAATTAACACATCAGCGCGTGATTTGCTCTCCCCATGCGCAGTTTCTGGAAGAACAAATGGAGGAAGAGCGCCGCAAGCGGAGCACGCAGCAGGCGCAGACCGTGCAATTCCTGCAGACCCAGCGTGCGGAGCTCGAAACGTTTTATCGCGAACTAGCGCAAGACACAACGTGGAAATAGCAAAACGTACGTAATCGGTCCTTATGTTGTTGTGTTTTTTCTCGTCTCCTTCCCTCGCTCTCTATCTATGAGCAATCGACCAGAACAACTCGAAGCGTCAATATGCAAGGTCGTCCTCATCGGAGGACTCAAAGCAACCGCTTGCGCAGCTGTTCCAGGAACACGAACGTGAGCAGTGTCTGCGGTCCGAGGCGCATGTACGCTGGTAGCCAGCCCTTGTAGAGCCCGCGCAGCCCTTCGTGCTTGACGACCTTGAGGAAGCAGTCGGTCGCGCTCGCGTATTCGTTGTGCTGCATGTTCATGAGGCGGGTCTTGACGACGTCCGCAGGCGCACATGCGGTCGTGGCCACGAGCCCCGCGACCATGCTCGCGAGTACGTGGGTCTGGAAGTTATCGTGCAACGGCACCAGCGTGTTTGCCAGCAGCGTGGACTTGGCGAGGTCGTACGCTGCGATCTGGCCAGTAGTGAGCAGCATCGCGCGGATGATGTTGGGGCGGACACCGCGCAGCAGCGCGGCCGAGCCTTCTTCTCGCTGCACGCGGACGAGTCCGTCGATCGCGTGCTTGTAGTTGCGTCGCTGCGCTTCGGGCAAGCGACTGTCGGCCTGCATGCGGATGTTGACGATGTCCGCTGGGTTTCCGAAGGCGCCGCCGAGCGCTCCGCCAGCCATGCCGAGCAGGATGTTGTGGCTCGTCGAGATGGGTTCGCCGTTGTTTTTCGCGATTGCGTCGTCCTTCAAGACCTGGTAGACCGCGAAGCGCATGGTCGAGTACGTTCCCTCACGCATGGCGCCGCCCGAGATGCCTTGATAGAGTCCCGAGACGCCCTGCTTGCGCAGGATGCGACTGACGGTCTGGACGAGCCCGAGGTTCTCCTTCTTGGACGTCTGAAGGTGCACTTTGAGCAGGTCGAACGGGTGCGTGAAGAACACAGCGCCCACGGCCGACATGCCGCCGAACGCGTAGCTGACGGCCGGCGGCTTGGGCTTTTTCTCCTGCGGCGAGAGCGCGAGCATGGACGGCGGGTACGCGACGGACACCATCGTTAAATGAGCGAGCGCCTTTGGCTGTCAAACGTGTCTGACGTTGCTGCTGTCTGCATGAAACTTCGCGAGCAGCTACGCGCTGCGATTGGCGGAAAAGAACGCGCTTTTTATGGCAAATGAAGCGCAGCGAATCGCAGGTGTCCAGGTGATTGCGAAAACCCCTCAAGCGGCAACGGCCCATTTGTCGGATGGATGCTGGGCTGGATACCCATCAACTTGTTCACCGCAGGCGGCATCAACGCCACGATTGGAGTGCGACAGCCTCAAGCGCAGGAACCTTTCTTGGCACAACCGATGCAATGACGTTGGTCAACCTAAAAGCCATTACAGAGCAACTTTCTAGCCAATCAGATGGATGGATGAACTGCATATATCTCCAGGCTTGTATTGACACTCGAACAGATGATACTCAACAACTTACAAAGTCACCTTCGGGTGATGCCTCGTAATGACTTAGTAGCTGGAAGCGGTGCTGTTGGCGGGATCGCTCTGCGTCGCAGCGCCAGAAGAGGTCTTCTTCTCAGACTTGCTGCCTTGCTGCTTCTTGCCGGCCTTTTCGGCCTTCTTGGTGTCCTTCGCGGCCTTCTTGGCAGCCTTCGCGGCCTTCTTGGCGTCCTTTGCAGCCTTCCTATCCGTCTTGGTCTTCTTTGTCTTGGAGCCGCTTCTGCCGATGACCTTGCAGTTGGATGGCTTGGTGGTCGTCTTCGGCGTCACGACTGGGGTCTCCGTTGGCGTCGCCACAGCGCCCGAGCCTCCCGCAGCGCTAGGAGCTGGCGCAGCAGAAGTGGATCCACTGTACTCATCATCCGAAGCTGGCGCAGGAGTCATTGGCGCAGCGGAGGCAGACGACGAACCGTACTCATCATTAGACGCTGGAGCAGGGGTCTCATCGTCGTAAGCTGGGCTTTCCGATGACGATCCTTCGCCGCTGGACGCTGGTGCATCAGTCGTTGGCGATCCGGTCGTTGGCGCAGCAGAAGCAGATCCAGAGGATGCGTCGTCGTACTCATCCGAGGCTGGAGCTGGGGTGGTCGTAGCCGCGGTTGGCGCGTCGGTCGACTCGTTGGCCACGTTGGAGTTCTTGGTCGCCTTTGGCGTCTTCGTTGGCTTTGGAGTCTTTGTGGTTGGCGTTGGCGTGGCCTTTGGAGCCTTCGTGGTTGGCTTTGGCGTGGCCTTTGGGGTCGTCGCTGGCGCTGGAGTGGCCTTCGGTGTCGTCGCTGGAGGGGTACCGCTACTGCCTCCGAACTGCGACTTTCCGGCAGTGCACGATCCAGCGGAGAGCGAGACGGTCTCATCCACCGTGGCACCGCTCGTCGAGGTCAGGCTGACCTTGACAGCCGAGAGATCAACTGGCGCCGTGCTCTGAAGCACGTAGTAGAACGCCGAGTCGACCATGGTCGTGGACTGGCCATTGATCTTCATGCTCGCGATGCCAGAGCCCGCGTTCGCTGGCTGGATGGCAACGAAGTACGGGTTGCTGCCGCTCTTGAGGCAATACTGGAGCTTGCCTGGGTTGGGGCAGTCCACGAACTTCCACGAGATCTTCAGTCGGCTTGGCGACGAGCCCGTGATCTTCTTAAACACGGTCGGCGACAGGTCGAGGTCGCCCTGCTTGCACTCGGGACATTTGTCGACGATGTGGACGATCTCCGAGACCGACTTGTCGGGGCACGCGTCGTCGACGCACGACACCTGCGCGCAGCGACCGCAGTTCTGCAGGTTGTTCCACTGCGCCTGGTTGATCGCGGCGTAGTTGGTGGCGGCGTCAGCGGCGGACGCCATGAAGTTACAGTTGCCCTGGCTCACGGCGCCGAGCGTGTACGCCGTGCCGTCGCCCGTGAAGGACTGCGCGCGCGCTGGCGCGACGGCCGCGAGCGCGAGCACCGCGAGGCTTCCAACGAGCGCCGAGTTCGTGACCATCTTCGTTTCTGGGAGCACGTGTGGGGGACAGCGCCGAGAGGAGAATGAGCGAGCGCGGCCACAGCCACGAGCTCCAGCTCACTCGCTGACTGGGTATTGTTGACCTATTGACGCCGGGCCGACCTCTTCCGCGGCGCCATCTGGCGAGCCGTCCGGTTCGCGTGTCTGGCTTAGCGCTCTCAGCTGGTTTGGCGGAATAGCCCAGAGAAAGAGCAGCTTTGAAGAGCACCAAGCTGCCGGACGACAATCCGCGCTCACTCTTCCTGGCGATGCGCACAACAGGCAATCGCCACTGTGTTAACAGTGCGGAGCAGCAGCGTAGCGCCTTTTTCCGCGTCCAGAGCGCTCTCATGTTCGTTGGTTTCGCGGATCCCTTTCGTGCAAGGGAGTGGCTTTTCGATGTGACATTTGGCTCCGACAGCTGGATATAGCAAGAAGGGGTCGCAGCACAAGCGACAGGCCGCAATATCCCTTTTATTCTGTGTACTCTCCTTAAACTCTTGGAGTCCTAAGCTGAACGACCCCTTTTGCTCAAGTACAGTGCTTTGCACGCCCCTTTTTACGGCAGAGAGCCAGCGCGGCAGCATTGAAGCGCGTCACACTGCTGTCAACAACGAAGAGCTACGTTTGCTGCGGGCTCCAGCCAAACGGCGTCGGGGCGCGCGTGTGGCACGCTCAGTGGCGCCCGCGCAGCCAGGAATCTCGCGGCACAAGGCGCGACACGAACATAGATTCGATTGCATACCATCAAATCATACACTTCGCACGCATACACACACAAGCGGACGCTCAGAGCGCAGCATGCTTCGTGCACTTTTCTGGCTTGCAGCATAGAGCGCTTTCGGTGGCATGGACGCGACAGATGCAAGCACTCATTCAGGACTGGTCCTTCTTGGCTCTGCAGCGGCGCACTGTTGGATGCGGCGCACCCGCAGGCGGAGCGTTGCGCGGCTGATCCTTGATGTGACTATCCCTGTTCAAAGTGGACGGAGTGGATGCGTTGCTAGTCGCACTCACAGAGGCTGGCTGCGTCGAACTGGGGCTCGAAACGGCTGATGTTGGCTCTGGAGGCGGTGCTGCGCTTGGAGCTGAAGTTGGACTG
>JAADVP010001036.1:0-11723 GCA_023335675.1 Globisporangium solare | reverse complement strand
GCAATGCGGAGGCTCGTAGTATCCTATAGGGCAGCCTGTACTCGCAGGCATTGTTACGGAAGACGTCGAGAAAAAATAGGTAGTTGCTTTAGTTTTTTCGAAGGTGACATTCTCGATGAATTCCGCAATAAGAAGGGTTTCACGCAATTTATTTTTGACACAATTTTTTCAGCTATCAATTCTTCTTGGATTGTCAATTCGCAGTTCGATTTGCGGTAACACGTGAGGGGAGAGACAAAAATGAGCAAATCGTCGCAGATGTCTATAAAAAAAACCATAGAAGAAATAGGTTTTAGTCATCTTTACAATAACCGATCCGATTTTAAGGGGGAAAGTTGGGGTTTAACCAACGCTAGGAGTTTATAAATGAGTTGCAGCTCTACCAAAAACCACAAGCGCTGTGTTGTTTACACCAATCGCGTCGCTTCTTGCTTCCCATTGGCGCAAACCAAACTACATTCGGGACATGAACCCATTGGTTTTTCGTTCTCTCTCCAGCAGTAAAACCTCGCAACATGGGTGACCTGGCAGGCCAGTATTCGAGTCACCCGCACTAGAAATCAGCTCCGTATTGTATCTTCCTTCCCCGTGCGTTGCAATATTTGGAAAGAGGAGCTCCAGGAGGCGAGACGCTCGTTCGAGAGAGAGAGCGACCGTTTAGAGGAAGGAGCATGGAGAACGCCAAGCGCACACCGCGCCGCGAGGGCGAAAAGGTGTGGGTGCCCGACCCGCGCAACGTGTGGCAGCTCGGCACCGTCGTGGAGGACGATGGCGAGAAGCTCCACGTGCTGCTGCCCGAGGGCGACAACAACGAGCAGGAGTTCTCGGTCTCGCAGACGCACCAGTACGATCCGACGCACTCGGTGGACCTCGAGAACATCTCGGAGATGGACAACCTGCACCAGGCGCCGCTGCTCGACCTGCTGCGCCGGCGCTACCTCGAAGACAAGATCTATGTGCGTCGTGGGCTCGTACATGCGCCTTTCTCCGCTTTTTGAGTAGTAGAAGCTGACATGTTTTGTGTGTGTGTATGCAGACCTACACTGGCGATATCCTGATCTCCATCAACCCGTACAAGAACATCCCGATGCTATACAACTTTCCCGAGCTCGACTCGATCGGGAAACTCGAGAACCCGGTGCCCCACGTGTACTCGACGGCGCATGGCGCTTACCACGCGATGCGCAGCACGGGCAAGTGCCAATCCGTCCTCGTGTCGGGAGAAAGTGGTGCTGGCAAGACCGAGGCGTCCAAGTACATCATGCGGGTACGCTGCTACTGGTTGCTTGCTGCGTATTTTCTTTTGGTGAGTGTGGACGCTGACGCATTTTTCTTTTTGTCTTTGTGCGTGCGTGCGTAGTACCTGGCAAACATCAGTGAAATCGGAAAGCATGGACCGAAAACCGTGAACAAAGGCGCGCAGGGTGGGTCGTCCGTGGAGCAGTGTGTGCTGCAGAGTAACCCGCTGCTGGAATCGTTTGGAAATGCGAAAACCATCCGCAATGACAACAGTAGTCGCTTCGGCAAGTTCATCAAGATCTACTACAAGGACGACGGCACGATCTCCGGCGCCACGACGAGCCATTTTCTTCTCGAGAAGAGTCGTATCGTCGGATGCGCTGACTCGGAGCGTAATTATCACATCTTTTACCAGATATGCGCGGGCATGTCGGCTGAGGAGAAGCAAGCGCTGAAGCTGAAGAATGCGGTCGATTACTACTACCTGAACCAGGGCAACTGCATCCAGGTTCCGGAGATCAACGACAAGAAGGACTACAAAGAGCTTGTCGAGGCGATGGGCATTGTCGGCATCGCGCCCGATATCCAGAAGACGATTTTCACGCTCGTCGCGTGTGTGTTGCACCTCGGCAACTTGGAGTTCGAAGAGAACGCAAAGCTCGAGTCGGTGATCGCGAAGCCGCAAGAAGTGATCGACTTGGCGGAGCTGCTCATGGTCACACCGGCCGAGCTCGAGTTTGCGCTCACGAAGAGAACGATGTCGGCTGGTGCTCGCGGATCCGTGGCAGAGATCTCGCTGTCGGCCGTCGAATCCAACAAATCGCGCAACGGTCTCGCAAAGGACATTTTCAGCAAGATCTTCGATTGGCTCGTGTCGCAAATCAACTTGTCGACGAAGCAGATCTCACAGGGCGAGGGCGGCGGGATGGGCGCGTCCAAGTTCATCGGTATCCTCGATATCTTCGGGTTTGAGAGTCTGCAGTTCAACTCGTTCGAGCAACTCTGTATCAATTACACGAACGAGATGCTCCAGCAGCAGTTCAACCAGCACGTGTTCGTGTACGAGCAAGAGGTGTATGTGGAGGAAGGCATTGACTTTTCTCGCCTCGAATTCCAGGACAACGGTCCGTGTCTCGACTTGATCGACAAAAAGCCGCTCGGTATTCTGCCGCTGCTCGATGAACAGGGAATGCTCGGCAAGCGCGCGAGTGATGAGAACTTTATCCAGAAGCTGAACCAAACGCATCTTCCACAGGGAAAGCCAAAGGAAGGCGTGATCCAGTACTACTCGAAGCCTCGTTTCGCGCAGGACCAGTTCACGATCAACCACTACGCCGGCGAAGTCACGTACAATGTGGTGGGCTTTTTGGAAAAGAACGACGACTCGCTTCACGCGGACCTGATTTCGCTTATGGACAGCTCCAAGTGCGAGTTCCTGCGCAAATTGTTCCCGCTTGGCGCGGGTGGCGCAGCGGCAGGCGGCAACGCCGCGCGCAAGCCCATTCAGAGAGCTGGTGGCAAGATGACAGGAACCATGACAGTCGGACGTAAATTCCGCGACCAAATGGCGGACCTGATGCTCGAGTTGAAGGCCACAGCTCCGTCGTTCGTGCGATGTGTCAAGCCAAACAACCTTCGTTTCCCTCAGGGATGGAACGCGTCGCTGATTTTGAACCAGTTGATCTACTTGGGTGTGATGGAAACGGTGCGCATTCGTCGATCTGGTTTCCCGGTTCGTCGCTCGTTTGAAGAGTTCCACCAGAAATACCAGATCCTGACGCGCAAGATCAATGTGTCCAAGGAAAAGCGCGCCAATATGACCGACAAGGAGTTCTGCGAAGTGATTCTGCGGTTCATTGCGCGTGAAAACTGGCAGTTAGGTCACAAGAAAGTGTTTTTGCGCGACAGTCAGCTGCGCAT
Organism: Globisporangium solare; assembly: GCA_023335675.1. Classification (NCBI taxonomy): domain Eukaryota; phylum Oomycota; class Peronosporomycetes; order Pythiales; family Pythiaceae; genus Globisporangium; species Globisporangium solare. The sequence continues at coordinate 8,564 of JAADVP010001036.1, read as the reverse complement.
TTTGGACAACGAAGCCCGAAAGATCACCTCGGACGCAGCGATCCAGATTCAAAAGCATGCGCGCCGAATGATACAGCGCAAGAAGTACCTGGCCATGCGCGAGAAGGTGATTTTGATCCAAGCCACAGTGCGTATGTACCTGGCGAAGGCCCATTTCCGCCGCATGCGCCACCGGATCACGTTGCTGAACGCCCTGGCGCGTCAGTTTGTGCAGCGCCGTAAATACTTGAGACTGCGCAAGTACACTGTGTTTGTGCAGAGCCGACAGCGCGGCAAGATCGCTCGGCGGCAGTTGTGGTACCTGCGCAATGCGCCAAAGGCTGCGACCAAGATCAACGCGCAAGTTCGACGATACTTGGCTCGAAACCGGTTTTTGAAGCAAAAGCGCGCGGCGTCCATTGTCGCCAATGCGCACCGTATGCGCAAGCAGCGCAAGGCGTTCTTGGAGTTGCGGAAGGCGGCGTCCGTGATTGCTGCGCGATACAAAGGACACCTTGGTCAGCGCAAGTACAAGGAGATGAAGAAGGCCGCGATTGTGCTTCATGCAGTTGGCCGAGGCTTCCTCGCTCGACTCAAGTTCGGCAAAAAGGCACGTGTTCGCGCTGTGATGCGCAATAAGGCGCAACGCCAAATCGCGCGCATCGTTCGCGGCTTTCTGGCGAGACGAGCATACCAGCGGTCCAAGAGACGCATCATCATGATCCAAGCTCGCGTGCGTGCAAACAAGGTGCGCACGGAGTACCTCAAGGGCCGTGAGGCCACGATCAACTCGCAGGCGATGATCCGCCGCGCGCTCGTTCGCCGCAAGTTCCTTCGCGAAAAGAAAATGGCCACGCGCATTGAAGCGTTTGGACGAATGATCATCTGTCGGCAGCGATACGCCGATGAGCGCCAGAAGATTGTGCTGATGCAGTCTCTCTGGCGCATGCAGATCAAGCGCCGCCAATTCAAGAAGCGCATGCAGCAAATCGCCGTGTTGCAATCTCTCTGGCGGTGCCATTACCAAGCGAAATTGTACCGCGCGACTCGCGAGAAGATCATCACGCTTCAATCGTTCAGTCGCATGGCACTCGCGCGCAAACGATTCCTCAAGGTGAAGGGAGCCGCGATTGTGGCACAGTCCGCGGTGCGGTCATACCTTGGCCGTCGAACGTTCATGAAGAGCCGACGCGGCGTCACGAAGATCCAGGCTCGGTACCGCGCGTACATCCAACGCAAGCGGTACAAGCGAAGCCTTTCGCGAATCATTCTCGTGCAAAGCGTGTTCCGCCAGCGCAAGGCCAACAAGCAAAGCGCAGTGCGTCGTCGCGCGCTCGCGCGTGTCCACGGCGTGCTGCGGATGTTCTTGTCGCGTGTGCGCATGCGCAACCGCACCAAGGACATGTTCAATGCCGCGAACTCGTACAACCTCACCGAGGTGCTTCACATCGCTCAGGAAGTGCCCGGTATGCTTCGTGTCCGCGATCGCATGAACGACATGATGTCGTTGGTGCACGTGGCGGCAAAGAACGGCGACTTGAATCTCGCTCGCTTCGTTCTCGAGGAGAACCACCAGATGGAAGACCTCGTGTACGGCAAGGACTCAGCGGGGAGCACTCCGCTTCACTATGCGTGCCGTTTGGCTCACGTTGACATGGTCAAGCTGCTCGCAAAGATTGCGAACCGAACTGCGATTCCAGGGGGTTTCGATCACAACAGCGAGTTTGGTGGTTCCCGCGAGCGCAGCGCCAGCAGCGCTAGTAGCACAGCGGATGAGCCGATGGACAAGCTCCGCTCGATCTCGAGCGTCAGCACTGCGTCCATCCGCTCGCCGACCACAAAGTCGCCTTCCAAGATGTTGTTCAACGAAGCTCCGATGCCCGAAACTCGTTTCCGAGGCATGTCGAGTGCCGGCTCGTCGTTCTCAATGAAGCCAGGAGTTGCTCCTGGTGAGCCTGGCGGTGCGATCAAGCGCCCTGGTCGACGCACTCTCGTGTCGTCGACTCCCCGCATGGGACGCGGTTTGTCGAACGCGCTTCCCCCAGTCTTGCCAACGACGGTGCAGATCGCCGTGTACAAGGAGGGTTTCCTGCGCAAGGCGAGCGGCAACCGATGGGCCAACAAGCGCTACGTGATGGTCGACGAAGTGTGTCTGTCGTACTACAAGGCGCCGAAGGAGCGGATCCCGTTGAAGATCGTGGAACTTTGCGACGCCACGATCAAGCGTATCTCGCACGTGGACAACTGCTTCGAGATCCACTCTCCTCGTCTGAAAAGCTCCAAGAACCCGGAAGGCATCATCTCGATGGTCGCTGACACGGAGGAGGAAGTCCACGAGTGGATGGCCGCGATCCGCAAGGTGCGTGGCGTGCGCATCGCCACGTCGAGCCCACCGTTCCAGAACATGATCTGCATCGACACTTCGCTGCGTCGCGAGTACGTCAACATGAAGAACAAGCTCGGCTTCACGCCGCTCCATGTTGCCGTCCAGAACGACGACGATGAGGGCTTTGAAGCCGCAAAGGTGTGTGTGTGGCTGATCGAGAATGGCGCCGACGTGAATGCCGTGGACGTCAACGGCGACACTGCGCTCCACTACGCCGTGATGCTGAACCGGTTCGATCTCGTGGAGACGTTGATGAAGCGTGGCGCGGACTCGACCATCCAGAACCTTAAGGGATTGACACCGATTGACATCACGCCAGAAGACGACATGAAGGAGATCCTGGACCCTGCGACGCATGCTGTAGGCGACGACACGACGGCGCCGCTGCTCAAGTCCCCAGCGCGGCTGCACGACAGCACGTACGTGTCGGTGTTCCTCGGCGCGGTCGCGGTCGCGACGGGGCCGATCATGGAGACCCCGCATTTCAACTTGTACGTGCTGGACGTGAAGGGCGCGGTCGTCGAGGCTGCGCAGCACACCCCAAAGTCGCTGATCCAGGCCGGAGGCAACTACTGGTGGTTTGGCAACACGTGGAACCTCCAGACGCCTCTCGAGCACCTCAAGGATGGTACGTGCACACACTCACTACTGTTACAGTTTGCTGAACGAATGGCCACTGACGACTTTTTCTTGCTTTTGTAGGCTGTGTGGCCGTGATGGAGCTGCGCCACCGCAACTTGGTGACGGACGAGATTGAAGTGGGCTGCTGGACGTTCTTCCGCCTGGATCTGAGCAAGATCACGAGCGCGCCCGTGACATTCGAGATGTACGCGGCGCCCGTGGACCCGTTCAGCAAGATCCTCGCGCGGATCCCTGGCGATTCGTTCTTGCAGGCGGAGATCAACGTGTCTCTGTAGGTCGCGCGCGACGAGATGCGTGAAGCTCGTTGCTTTGTCGTTGCGTTTGCTTTGTTTTAAAAAGAGGCTTTGAGTTGTGGATAAGTTTTGGATTGTTAGACAGACACAGCATCAGCCTTTGTCGTGCTCTGGAATAAACCAAAGGGAAATGGAAAGAAAGCATGTGCTCATCACGAACATGGAGATAAAAACACACAATATAGCAAGTAGTATTGTTTAAAAGTACCACATCCACACGCAGTGGGCGCTCACTCGTCGAGTCCCGGGACGTCGATATTGCCCGCGACGACGGCGCTCGGGTTGAATCCGTCCAGCTTGGAGCTGCGCGACTCGCTCGCGCTGTTTGTCGTCCCATTTGTCGGCGCCGGTGCCGCCGAGGACTTGCAGTTGCCGGCTTCGGGCGCCACGCACTCGATCTCTTTCTTCGGTTTGTCGGGGATGCCGTCGTCCGCGAAGCACGTGAGTACGCCGTCCTTGCACTGCGCGAAGATGCTGCCGCGCCGCATGCGGCGGCCGACCAGGTAGCAGAAGCCGTGGTTGCTGAGGTGGATCGCGGCGCCGCCAGACGATGTGCATGGCGCGCCCGCGGCCGCGCTCGTGGCCGACGGCCGGGGCGGCGTGTCGGCGTCCTGCGCGGCGGCCAGGCGGCTCACGAGCGCGAGCGCGAGCAGGAAGAGCGAGCGTCGCATGCCCATCGCTGCTGCTGGTTAACGGAGGAAGCTGCTGCGTGCGCGAATGGCGCGGTCGTCGAGGTGAACTGAACAGCATTTGGGCAGCAGGAAAACAGCTGGTCGATATCGTCAGAGCCGGAAAGTGCGGCGCACGATAACGTTCAGTGCTGATGCATGATGAATATGCAGAGAACGTATTTGTAGAGGTTTTTTGTGTGCGTGTCTTCCATAGACAAAGTGTAAAGAACAAATATGTGTTTATACATTAGCGTTAACAGGAAGTATTGGGGTCGAATGGAACCACCTGTGCGAATTGATCGGCAATTGAGAAATCTAGACAAGCGAACATACATGTGCTCGCAGAACAACACGGAACACGGAAAAGAAGGGAGTAGTTATCTCTATAGGTAGTAGGTAGTAGGAGCGAGGGACCGAGATGGAAGGAGCCTACAACACGCGCAGCCCAGCGCCGCATGCGCACGCAGAGCGTCTTGTGCAGCAGCTCGCATGCGTCGTGCGTATATGCTTGTGCTGTACACTCGCCTGGCGTGTTGTGCGCAAATGCGCCGCTTAGAGCACGCGGCGCTTCTTGGCCGAGTTCATGTACGGCCGCAAGACCCACTCGTTCTCGGCCTCCTTCTGGTCGCACGTGCCGAGCTTCACCTGGTAGAGCTGCAGCTCGAAGCGCGGGCCGCACTCCTGGAGCTCCACCTCTCGCCCCGTCTTCTTGAACACGTGGTGGCGGAACGAGATGAAGTCGTTGTCGTTCGAGAGCGTGATCACGCGCTTCGAGTCGGGCTTTGGCACCGGGAACAAGTGCTTCAGGATGTTGGACACGCGCTTGCCGAGCGCCGTCTCGAACTGGTTCAGGATGATGTGCGGGTACGCCTCGGAGATCGTCGCGCGGTCCTCAATGTCGTGGCGCAGCACCGTGTTGCTCAGCGAAAAGTACGCCGTCGGGCCGTACGGCAAGTGCGACACCACCAATCCATCTACACGAGACCAAAACGATCGGAGAGTAAGGGCTCTGCCAAGCGACACCAGAGACCAGTGCTTGTGCTGCGGCAACATACCTGGTTCACCACGCGTCTCCGTGACGATCACCAGATCCGTGTAGTCGTGCGACCGTGCGCTCTCCACAAGCTACAATGCAAACAAGCCCATGGATTTTAGTCCTCCGTCAAGCTATCCACGGCGAACACAACGGCAACGTACGTCGCCGACGGTGTGTGCACCACGATTCAGTCGGATCGCGTTGGGGAAGATGAGGCGGATCTCCTGCGCGAACTGCTTTAGCCGTGAGCTCGGGTCGCGCGACGTCGTGATCGCGATCTTGGGGTCAAACATGCCCGCGTTCTTGTATTCGTCATCGATGTGGTTGAGCGGCTTCTCGTGCACGACGTCGTCGTACTCTATTTCATGGCGCAGGCTCTTCTCCTGGCCGCGGAGCTCCGTCGGGATGGACTTGCCGCCTATACATCACAGCAACAAGCACGCGCGCAATCAGTGTCTGCGCATGTTGCGCATTTTGACAACGCAAGAGAACGCACTGCGGATGGCCTCCTTTAGCTGCTGCTTGTGCTCGTAGAGCGCGCGCTCCTTGCCCTCGAGGCCCTTGCGGTATAAATATTCGCGGCGGAGGCGCACGTTTCTTCGGACCGACATGCTGCTGCTTTTTTTTTTCGCCTTATGCTTTATGCTCTGAGCAAAAAACGTAACCTTTCACTATGGGGAATTGCCGCCACCAACCAACCACCAAACAGCAAAAGAAGCAATCGGTACACTGTACCATCCTCTCATAAAATAAAAAAGATTGTATTAACTATGAAGTTAAACAGCCAAAGAAGTACAAAAGAGCCAACGTATATTAAATATAAAAACAGTCACGTGGTACACACCACATTGAGCTTGGCGGGTTTCGCAGCGCCCCATTTCTTGCCGTCACCGCACATACGCGTCGCAGGAACCAGCGCAAAGTGCTGCTGCTGCTGCTGGTGGTACCGGCGCTTGGGGCGTTTCTCTGATAGCAACAGCGGCGACGCAAGCGGCGCTGGCGACACCGAGGGCGACAGCACGGGCGATCCGATCCGCGACCTCTTCTTCTTCTTCGACGAGCGCGTCGGAGTTGTGCTCTGCGAAGAGCTCCGCTGTGCAATGCTGATCGACTGAGAGGCCGCACTTGGTGGTGGCAGAAACAGCCCGTGCGTCGAAAAGTAAGGGCGGTGGCTGGCGGCAAACGGCACGCTGTTCACGCGAGCAGCGGCTTTCGCTTCGGCAAGCAGTGGGATGTCATGGAAGCAGAGCATTGGACACGCGGCTTTGAAGTGGCCCAATTCGCCGCAGTACCAACATTCGGACGCGAACGAAGCAGCATCTCCCTTCGCGTTCTCCACACGCCGATGCGCCGTCATACACTCTCTCGCTTTGTGGTCGTTGCCTTCGCAAATGTAGCAGCTGGCCGAGACGTTCCACGACGTCACATCCGCCGCGCAGATCGTGCCCAGGCGATGCCCTTGGCACACCATCTCAAACGCGCGCTGGAACTCAAAGCTCAGAATGCCTTGGCCCTTGCGGTTGAAGATCACGCGGCCGACGTCATGCGTCAGCTCAAACGGATCTTCAATGCTGATGCGCCACGGAACCGAGTGGCTCCATTTCGTTGTCTTAGACAGCGGCGCTCCTGTGCGGACACTCACGACGTCGTCTTCAACGTTGAATTGGGTCGCGTAAAACTGGAAAAAGCCCGCTAGCAGCGCGCCGACCGAGTCCTGCACTGACGTCCCGAAAGTGGACTGCATCTCGTCGCACGGGAGCGCGTTCAGACGCTGTAGCAACGTGGAAATCTTGTTTTCGAGCTGCAGACTCTGGAATATCGAGTGGACGGACGGCAGCAAGATCGGCGAGTGACGCGATTGAAGATAGAAGATCAACAGAAGCGAAAAGCCTACACATCGACGCATTGTGAGTGTCTCGAAAGAAGGAAGAAGAAGCCAGCAGATGCGTTGAGTTGATAAATGCCTTACCATAAGAGCTCAGCGTTCCATTCACCGAATCGTTGATGCCGCGCTGTTTGGCCCAGTACTTCACAGCAAACATTAGTGGGCGGACCCGCGGGTCGACTTGCCCGTAGTATTTGATCAGCGCGGTGTTCAAAAGCACATTCACGCCACCCACGCACAAGTCGCATGCGACCTACACACGCACGCATCAAGAGCGGTTAGATCGGTATCTAAGCCTCCTTTCAAATCGCAGGTTTAACGGTGTACGAACCTGTCGCTTGGGGTCCCAGAGCTTCAGCACCGGCACACGCGCGTTGCAGATGAACTCTTTGATCTCGAACGCATCTCGGAGCCGCTCGCAGGCCACGGAAAGGATCTGAATTCGCTCTTCCATCGAGAAATGCGCCTGGCAGTCCACGTCTTCAAAATAGATCCCGAGATCCACATCGCTCCCGCCAAAGCCGATGCCGCTACGACCACAATGAACCCCATACCGACCAGATATATCAGTTCACCATTCGCACGCCCATGCTATCGCGTTTTCGCCTTACCTCTCGGACGATCCAAACGGCAGCACGCGGCACAGCGGCCACTCCTGCGCGAGCGCATGTTGCACGTACTCGCGCACTTGACGCTTCTTCTGGAGCTCGTCCGCGTTCGGCTCGAGCTGCTCGAGCAGCGCGATACTATCGACCGTGAGTTTCCGCACGCTGTTCGCCGCGCCCATGCTGCTTGTATTCTTTCTCTTCTCGCAAATGCGCGTGTCTTCTTCTTCTTACTGTTGTTTACGTCTCTTTGTGTCTCGATCCCGCGCTCTCGCTCTTTCTCCTCTTCCTTGTTCGCTCGCTCTGTCTATCGCTGATGCTGTCGCCACGCGCCGCCAGTCGCTGTCAAGATCCGATTCTCTTGTCGTGCTCCCAGTCGCGTCATGTCTTGTCGGTGACCTTGGCAGCAAAGTCAAGCGGTCATGGACGCTGCTGGCGGCGGTCTCTCACAGTGGCTCGGTCCGGGGGGAAGCAAGTGCGGTGAAGGCGCGCAGTGACCTGAAGCGCGCGCGGGGAACAATGACTGTGTGTTTCTGTGGTGTTGTGGGCGGATGTCGCACCAACGCTCCGCAATCTAGAAAACCCACACTCACACGCAACAAACCCAGAGGGAGGGAAGAGAGGGATGGGGCGAGCCACGGGCGCGAAAATTAATGAGACGCTTGCCAAGACCGCGGGTGAATCTTGGCGGCGGAGATCTCTATAGCAAGTAGATACCATGGTGGTCTTGCTGTGAAGCGCGGCCAAAGGTGCCGCCGCTTATATATGCACACGCGCATATCCATCTTCGTGTTTGTTTCTGGTAGCGAGAAGGCGTTAAGTCACCAGCGTGTCGAAAAATACAAACGCAAACAAAGCAAAATGACCAGGGGAATGAAAAAAATTGTGTCGACTTAAGCCGACCGACTTTGTTTTTTTGGGAATATAAAAATATACACCAGGATAAATTAACAACCCATCTCTGACTTAACCGGTACAAAATGGGGTGTTTCCGGGAGGTCGCAAAACTTTTGAAAAATCCGGAATTTATACAATTCAAACATATATGATTATTAGTGATAATTTTG
>JAADVP010001035.1:0-11727 GCA_023335675.1 Globisporangium solare | reverse complement strand
GCGGTCCACCACACGCTTCCAACCCTCCATTTGCTCCTGCGTGTACAACGCTGGAGTGTGGTGCCATCCGTAGGCTTGTTCCGACACTGACGACGCTTCGGTGATGAGCAATCCGGCACCAGCGCGCTGTTCGTAGTAGCGTTCAATGAATTGATTGGCAACTCGGTCTTCGCCCGCTCGGCAACGCGTCATTGGCGCGAGCACGACGCGGTTCTTGAGCGTGAGACCTTTGGCAAGCTCGAGTGGCGTGAATAGCTAGTATCCGGCGGTGGCCATGGTTGGTTGATTGGAGTTGTTAGAGGCAGTTGTTCTTGCGCACTTGATGGCAAATTGCAAAGTGAGACTCAGGACGGAGGTAGAACAGGAAGTATGGACAGGCTGCGCGTGGTCCCAAGTACAGTGTCATGAGGTTTCTCTCGGCGACGCCTCAGCAGCCACCTGCGGCTTCCACTCGGCCAATTGTGCCACACGCGCTCTTGTAGTTGCAGCCGGCAACTGGTGGTACACCCGCGAACACAGAAGACGAGGCACCAAAAGCCGTCATCCAACGCAGGGTAGCCATTGATGATTGCCACCATGGAGTAGATGCGTTGTAATTGGCTGAAATCCAGTATCTCTTCGTTTCGATTGGTTCGATACGCTAGCCAGCGAGTGAGGGTCTCTGCTCTTTCTATGCGCACTCATCGTCGATGATGTGTGACGGGCACTTTACGTCAACGAGTTGACCTTTCTCCATGACCCTGCGCCGTTGGTGGAAGCCGCATATAGTATGCGTAGCATTAGGGCGCAACCCTGTCTCTTCTGCAGAAACACGCAGCGTTGGTGAGAAATACCGAACGCCCGAGTCAAGTGCAGCACGTCGAAATGTCTTAGGGCCGAGTGGAGAGATTACGCTGGCGTGTGGTGTAGGGAGTTTTCGGAATGAACAACAATTCGCGGTTGGTAATACCGTCGAACTTGCCATGTACGACACTCTGCCTCATCATGTCTATAGTATCATTGCTGAAATTTTGCACATCGAGCGTCGTCAAGATAGAGACCAAGAAAAATGGAGACACAGCGTTTTGCTTTAAACACATCGGGTGGGTCTCAACATCTTGCATTCTTACCCAAAGATCTGCACCAAAGATCCTGGGATTCCGTTTTACTCTTGTTGAGTGACTGAGGCTCGGGCGTCCTGGATGACACGGGCTTTGGCTACCACACCAAGCGCCGCTTGCTCACGGCGTTCGACGCGACGAAGTACTCCAAAGGCGCGGCGTTCGCGAACAACAGCTACGCACGGGACACTGCTGAGGGCATCATCCGCAGCTGCCGATTTCGTCTCTTTTGAACGTGTGTTTCTGCATCTCGAATTCGAACTCGGTCCGAACGCTTTAAAATTCAGAGAATAACGGCATAGGACATTGGATTGAGGCGACGGCGTCCACTAGATCGAGCCGTGGTACTAACCAGGTTCGCGTGTTTGGGCGTGCTGGCGCGTTCAATTTTCTTTGACGCGTAGATCCGACTACATTGTGGTGTGGTAATTTCGCCCAGCCGCTCGGGGCGGCGGTAACCTATAAGGACATCTGCATGGATGCAATGTGAACAATAACAGTAGATGGCTCAAGACTAAAGGAATAGACCTCATTTTCCACACATAGCAAACGACTGGAAAATTACAAAAAACGGCAACAGTCTCCATCCCAGGAACACAACAAAGAGCGCCGTTTAGGTTTTGGAGTACAAGTGATACTACGTCACATGCATTCTTAAGCCCCCACTGACACTCGGCATTGCAAATGTGGAGTACGGCTGCACAAATGTAAAAGCATGACGAGCGAGAGCCTTGTATGTGTTGGAACCTCAAGCTAGCTGCACCCACTTTTCCGACTTGTCCCACAGCTCCTTTCCAAGCACAGGATCTGTAGCTTGTTTGGAGACCTTCCAGACCTCATCGACACGGATGTAGCTTCCCGACTTGTAATTCGCTTGCAAAGGCTCATCCGACGCCAGTTTGGCCATGTATCCGCCAGAATACTCTGGGGTACTGATACGACCTCCATGCAGCCAGCACATGAATTTGAAGATTGGTTTCAAGAACAACAAAACGAACCAATTGTGCTCACGGAAGAGGCTGGTTTCCGGGGTGAAACCAGGCGAGTAGACGAGGATGGTGGGACCGTTCGGGTACTGACGCACAAACTCCTTGGTGTAGAGGGTGTTGCAAAGCTTGCTGGCCGCGTACGCTTCCATTGCATTGAAATTTTCGTAACCACGAGCCAGCTGGTCAAAGTTCAATTCACTTGGCGGCGCAGTGCCGGTTTTCTCAGCCGGATCGTGGGTCTCGGATCCCAGCATCATGATGCGCTGCGTCTGCTCGCGAAGAATCTCAAGCAACAGGAAGTGGCCCAAGTGGTTTACACCAAACGTTCTCTCAAAACCATCCACTGTCATCTCCTTCTGCTTCAGTTGCACGCCGCCGTTGCAGACGACCGTGAAGAACTGGAGCTGGCGACTTTTGAGCTTGTTCGCGAACGTGCGCACGGATTCGAGACTCGCGAGGTCGACGATGCCAGGCTCAACGACGCTGGTTGGCGTAGCCACAGCTATAATTTCCTTGACGGCGTCGTTCACGCGCTGCTGGTTACGTCCGGCGACGATCACGTGGGTGTTGGGCTGTTTCGCGAGCGCGAGGCAGCACTGGAACCCGAGGCCGGCGTTGCCGCCCGTGACGAGGATGATTTTCTTGGGCATGCTGGCGAGATTAATGCTGATTGTAGGGCTCTCGTGTAGTGAGTCTGAGGCGGGGGATTTGGGAATGCAGCATTGTGTCCGCAAAATGTTCGACTTGCGGCTGCACCGTTTCTGATGGAGTAATCGCGTTTTTAGAAGGATGGTCATCCAAAAAGCAACAGTTTAGGGGTCTCGCAAACGTCATAACACGGTGTTTAATTAGTAATAGGCTGAGAAAGAGGGTTCAAAATGATGCATATTCCCTTTGCTGATCCTTTCCTACCGCAGCGTGTTTTGAGAATTTGACTGCAAAATGACTACCGCGTCAACGAGTGGCTACTATTGGAGTCTGATTACACATTTGAGACGTTGCAGACTTGGATGGCACTTACTGACAACAACAAAAGTCTTTGGTTGAGGGCGACTACAGCATACAGTTTACAGGCGTCCTGCACACTGAGCAAACTTCAATAAACTTCAATCCTATAAAGTGTTCGAGGTTTACGTTTGTATGAAGTGCTTGATCAATATAGAAACGAAAGTTGCTTGTCTTTTTACGTTTACGAAATGCATATGCAAACCATCAATTGAGTATATCGCGAATATCTACCTGCGATACGAGTAAGCTCGCCATTTGCTCAACGAGTTTGACAAGACTTTCGTCAATGACTCCGGTATGGCGCCAGCAATTGTTAATACCAATAGGACTTACCATTTTCCATGCGATCTGAATATATCTGTGCTTGCTAGTCTAACTTGCATCAAAATCGTACAAATAACTGCAGTACAGGAGGAAAATATGGATCAGTCCGAGAGGATGATCCTGTTTCCGATAGGCGGCAAGATTCGAGGAACTACGGCCTATTAATAGCTAGAAGTATCGGCAGCGTAGGCAGTAAGCCCTCACTTCGGGTTTTGCGGTGAAACGCAAAGACACCTGCCTCGTCACGCACTCGAGTCTTTACGATGACAACACACTCTATGGCCTCCTTCGTCTAAATATCCTTTAATTTTTTTCAGAGTTTTCTGCCCGTGGCATGGTTTCTAGCTGTACCCTCGCAGGGGAATTCCGCAAACAGTGCTGCTTTGAGTTTCAGAAATGAGGATCTGTGTGCTCGGTGCCGGAATGCGCTGGAATTGCAGATCAGATATGAGCAAGATCCATAGCTGACCCACCAAGCACTTCTGGGTAAGTTCACGGGTTTTGTTCAACCAAATTCGTTCTGCCAAACAGAAGCATGCTCGATTGCCATCCTCGATTGATTTGATGACCGCATGCTCATGGCCAGTCCCCCAAGCTATTAGTAACAGTTGTCAATGTATTTTACCCGCCGTCGTCTACTGCAGGAGTTGAATGTTCACACTGCTGCTCACAATAATGTCCGAGCTGGAAAGGTCGAGCGTCAAGTGGCTGATTTGCACGAAGCAGGGGCCACGCATAGCCTACCAACTCTAAATTACCAAGCATTTGAAGTTTTCATGGTGTCTGAAGATGGAGAAGATCAAAAGATAGATGACGATTCTTGTGTGAGATGGCATCTCGCTGGCTTTTTCTGTAAATGTCACTGATTTTACAGAGCAGGAGGCTTCAAGTACATCGCTGGCCCTTTCGAAGTCTCATGAAGGCATATCAGACTCGATTTTGTTTGTTTTGTGTGTGTATTGGGCTAAAGGGCATGTATGCGTTGTCTTGTGGAGGGTGACTAACAAAAAAGACCAGCAAAAGATGCACAACAAAAACTATTGAAAAGCGATCAAGTAAAAGTGTGGGAGTCATGCGTTTTCAAATCGATTTGTGCTGCTCTAGCGCATAAAATTTTCGAATTGTGGGGTCATATGCAAGTCTTATTTATGGTGCGTATACGCCTTTCTCTATAAAAGTATTGGTTCTCGCCACCCAATATTCGATGTTGTTGAGAGAGATATTGTGACTTGGACTTCTTCTCCGCCAGAATGCCATGGTCCAACAAAATGAAAAAAAAAATGCTACCAATCTTTGGGATCCTAGTGAGGCGGCCTTGGATGTGCACAAGGATTTAAGGGGTTCCAGATCGTGTACTTCCGAGCGTCGCGGATGTGGAGGAGGCTGAGACGCTGGCAGAGGGTCTTTTGATCTGACGTTTGCTGGTGATAATCCATGTCAAACGAACTCCACTGGCATGCTTCTGTCGAGGGAAGTAAATCCATTTCAAAGAGTGCTCGCTTCCACGTTACCATTAGTAAGTGGTGATTTGCTGTAGGAGCAGATGGATTCTGTTCAGGGTGTTGGCGCTTGCGAGAGATATGCTGATACTTTTGGGTGGCCAATAGAGCGCACTTCCAGCTTAGTTGATGTGTGTGTGCCATCAACAAAATAATGGGAGTGTTGGTCCAACAGATGGTGTTCGTGGAAGTGCCTCCCCCCACCCTGATTGAGGCCATTCCCGAAAGCGCACCAGAGCCCTCAAGACCGCAAGACTGAAGCCGCACCAACTATCCAACCGCAAGAGAGATAAAATGGACCAGAACACGGTGCTGATCACAGGAAGCACGCGCGGCATCGGCCTCAAGTTCGCTGAGCTCTACAAGCAGCGCGGTTGGAAGGCCATCGGCGCAGCTCGTGACGTGAGCCAGGCAGAACAGGTAGGGTTTCAGCAGTTCTCCATCCACCCTCTGGTCATGCCCGCTTGGCGTCTTTTCCACGAGGTGTGAGCTCACTTGCTTGCTGCTTTCTTTTGGCATCGTTGCTAGCTGAGAGCGCTGGAGCCATTCAAGATCGTGCAGCTCGACTCGGGTGACAAAGCGTCGATTCTCAACGCGGCGAATGAACTTGAAGGGGAAGCGGTCGGCCTGCTCGTTAGCAATGCGGGCATCTTTGCTGGAGGCCACATGGACGCTACGACCAAGGACGACTTGCTCCAGCAGTTCGAGATCAACTCGGTAGGACCGTTCCTTGTCACGCGCGCCTTCGTCCCGCACCTCCGACTGGCCGTCAAGGCGCGCGGCAGCGCACACGTCGTCCACGTCACGTCGCGCCTGGGCAGCATCGCGCTCTGTGGCGAGCCGTACTTTGGCTTTAAGACCGGCGGATACTACGGCTACCGCGCGTCCAAGGCGGCGCTCAACATGATCAACGCGAGTCTGGCTGTGGATCTCAAGCCCGACGGCATTGGCGCCTTCGTGCTGCATCCGGGCTTCGTCAAGACCGACCTCACGGACAACAATGGCGACGTCACCGCCGACAGCAGCGTGACGGGTATGATGCGCGTCATCGACTCGCTGGCACTGGCGGACAGCGGCAGGTTCTTCGACTTCAAAGGGGAGGCTCAGCCGTGGTAGACAGCAGCACCCTCTCGCAATGCCACTGTAAGGTCGATGTGTCGCGTGTGGTTTGTTTGTTCACAGCAGAGCGGCTCGTGAGCATAACGCAAGGGATCCATAGTTGCGATCAGACGCTGTTGGTAGGTCACCTCTTGCTCTCGTTATGCAGGAATATCCGCACACACAGACAACCGCCCAGAGGGCCGCGCGGCCTCCTCGGGCACAGCGGCCGCCTCCCACGCGCGGACGCGAATGGCGCGTCGCGTGCGCTGGCGGTAGCGCTTGGAGCATGCAGCGTCGCCATCTCTCGCTCTGTGTGCTTGAGAGCTCACCAAAAAAATAACGTTTGATGAGCAAGCGAGGCGTCTGATTGGCTGAAAAAGAGCACAGAGTGAAGGTCCCTCCATCTCGTGGGGTGTTTTGGGTCTCCACGCAACCCAAGACGCACCTGGAGCAGCTCAAGATGGCGAAGACGGTGCTCATCACGGGCGCCACGCGCGGCATCGGCCTCACGCTTGCGGAGCACTACGTCCGGCTCGGCTGGGAGGTCGCCGGCGCGGCGCGCGACCCAGCGGCAGCAGACAAGGTACGCGCACGGCGTCTGTGCGGCGCCCACGAGGGCAGGGACACAACCCAGCAGAACACGCACGCACTCAGGTTCTCATGTGGACGTGGCGCTTGGGCTGACTGATCTCGTGCGACTGGCAACAGCTCGGAGCGCTGGCACCGCACAAGGCCATGCAGCTCGACAGCACGGACGAGGCGTCGATCCAGAGCGTCGCAAAGGCACTTGAGGGCGACGCGATCGATCTGCTCATCAACAACGCGGGCATCTTCTCCGCCGATGGACTGGGATCAACCACAAAGAGCGAGCTGATGAAGCAGTTCGAAGTCAACAGCGCCGGGCCGTTCTTGGCGACGCGCGCGTTCATCCTGCACTTGAAGGCAGCGGCAGCACAGCGCGGATCGGTGTTCGTGGCCCAGATCTCGTCTTACATGGGCAGCATTCAGCAGAACGTGGACGGCGGCTGCTACGGCTATCGCGCGTCCAAGGCAGCCGTGAACATGATCAACTCGAGCCTCGCGATCGACCTCAAGAGCGACAGCGTTGGCGCTTTTGTCTTGCACCCTGGTTATGTGATCACGGACCTCACTGGCCACGAGGGGACGTGATCACCGACACGAGTGTCACTGGCCTCGTTAGTGTCATCGACAAGTTCACGCTCGCGGACTCGGGCAAGTTCTATGAATTCACGGGCAAGGATATCCCATGGTGATACGCTCCGAGTGGGACAACGACACCTGCCTTTTGTTCAATTTGTTGGCAATTTTCGCTTAAAGGCTAAACGTGATAATCGAAGAACCGACCGAAAAAATGGAGTGTGAGTTGCTCAACATTGAAGACAATGTCTCCACATGCCAGTGTCGTGTTGGCACGGCAGCAGGCTGTGAGGGGGCACTTACTTTTGCCTCCTTGCTTCTTTTGCCGTAGGACGACGATGCGAAGAGAAACCGTTTGCACACTCAAAAACTCGCGCGAACAATCGATAACGAAAGTGCATCATCACATTGCCCCATCGCGGCCGAGGAAGCATATGGGGCTACAATCCGACGAGTTGCGACTGCGTGCGAGATCTTGGTATCTTTTGGGTGACACTTCAGCGAATCAACATCTGGTCATTGGTCGTAGCCTATTGCAAGGAGCGTACGACGTCGGCGGCTCAAGTGAGCCACCTTTTAGCGGTCAATGCTGTGTCTACAAATTCGTAGCTCTTGATGACGCATTGATTTTGCCACCAACTTCAACAATTCACGTGACGGGCTCGGTTGTCAATGGGCGTCACGTGTGCAACGCAACAAAATGGCGACCGACTCGGATGCATCCATGGCTTATGCCAGCACGTGCAATGACTTCTGAGCTCAGCCAGACTATAACGTGATAGCCTCCAGACCGTCGATGATTCTATAAGCATGACAATGCAATTGCTGCCCGCCACGCTACGGATGCCGTTCTCAGGCAATCCGTACTATTCCCGTTATGCTGGTGCTGGTTGGGTTAGGAGTGCTGCCCGCGCTTTGCCTCAAGGGTGTATATGAGGCAAAAGATTGGCCCGAGATGACAAGTACTAACTGGGATTTCTCAAGTCTGCTTGTTTTGGGCGTTGTGGTGGAGTTTAGAGTTTGTCGAGATGCGAGATGCGACTTCTCTTTCGCCCCGAAGAAACCTTCGATACACCGCCATCTACGCGAATTTCCTGCGACAAAATATCGCTTTTGGAAGAACTCAGCTCAACCTTTCCGATAAGATACGCTGCAAGAAAGCAAGGCTCCGTTCATCAGCACTTGCTACACACGGAAGGACCTTCCTGATGCTCAAGCATACGAGCAAGTTGCATTCATTCATTCATTGTCGGTTCAAGAAGGAGACCCGCTGCGGCTCAACGATGACGAGCATGCGAACTACTGTCGGAAGAATATGCTCTCGGTGGAGCAAACTCAATTTTGCACACTGACCTTGTCAATCGGCGGGGTGTACGACGGGTAGTCAACGCATCCCTCGGCTCCCTTGGCTGGGTCCCAGTAGTGTTCGTACGGAGGCTTAGGGGCGAGCGGCCAGTCGTTTTTGAAGCGCTCGGCCAAGTCCGGATTCGAAATGTAGGTGCGCCCGAAGGAAACGAAATCGGCAGCGCCGCTGCGAATGATACCCTCAGCAGTATCCCGTGCGTAGCTGTTGTTCGCGAGCACCGTGCCCTTGAAGTGCTTCTTCGCGCCGAATGCTGTGAGCAAGCGGCACTTGGTGTGGTAGCCAAAGCCCGTGCCATCCAGAATGCCGAGGTACGCCAAGCTCCAGCTACTCAGCTTTTCGAAGAGGTACGTGAAAAACTCGGCGTTGTCCTCGCAGCCCATTCCCGCGAATGCACCGTTGGGTGCCAGTCGAATTGCGATGTGACCCGAGGGGAACGCTTTCTTGATCGCGTCCAAGACGACAAACAGAATGCGCGCGCGGTTCTCGAATGCCCCGCCGTACATATCCGTTCGCTTGTTGGTCACTGACTGGAAGAACTGGTCAAAGAGGTACCCGTTTGCCGAGTGGAGCTCGACGCCGTCGAAGTCAGCGCGCTTGGCGAGTTCGGCGCTGCGGCGAAAGCCTTCGGCGATGCCAGGGATCTCGCCCGTGCGCAGAGGCCGAGGCGCCTCGTATGGCACGTACTCGCCCTTGCTGTCCTTGGCGTGGCCGGTCTCGAGGCGGACATCCGAGGCTGACACCAAGTCGTTCTTCGCGTTGTGGCTCGAGTGCCCTTGACAACCGATATGCCACATCTGCAAGAAGACAGTGCTGCCCTTGGCGCGCGCACGGTCGACCGCATTCTTCCAGCCAGCGAGTTGCGCTTCGTTGTAGAGTGCAGGTGCGCCATACCATCCATGGCCTTGCTCCGAGATGGAAGTCGCCTCGGTGATGATGAGACCCGCGCCAGCACGCTGCTCGTAGTACAACGCGCTCATGTCAGGCGGCACGCGCGTGGCCGGACCGGCCCGAGCGCGAGTCATTGGCGCAAACGCGACGCAATTCTTGAGAACGAGGCCCTGGCCGAGCTCGAGCGGGGTGAACAACTTGTAGTCTGCAGTCGTCGACGACATTGGAAGTGGAGAGAAGGAACTGCTTCGTGCGCGAGAGAAAGAGAATTGGAGAATGACAGAACGCTTGAGAAGCGCGCGTGGGGCGCTGGGTTTTGCCCTGGATAGATGCATCAATAGATTGGTTGCGCGATGTGTGGATCCGCGTTGCAGGTGTCCCTTGAAGTGCGCATGAGACAGCAGCATTGAAGCCTGCTTTGGCCAATCAGAAGCTGGTTCTCGGACGTCAATAATTACGGAAATCAACCAATCCGAACCACGTATTTAATGATAGTGTCAAAAAGGAGACGAAAAAACTTGAAAAGTACAAGATGCAACAACAAAATAGGAAACTTGGGCACTGGCAATAGGAATGTTCCATTTGACGTTTACGTCAGAATGGCTCTGCTTCATTATGTCGCTGTTTAGTTCAGGTGAGTGCACACTAAGCTTAGAGAGAGAGAGAAGGTAATTCTATTTAACTTATGATCTACATACAGTTTAAGAATTTCTGAGTCTCATTAACACTGCTGACAGTGAGATGTTTCTAAGTTTTGACGGTGTGGCACCGATATCATTGTCGAGCAGAGGTGCACACTAAGCTTATTCTGTGGTACGAGAAAGATTGGCGAAACGTGTCCCTGTATGTATGGCACCGCCGCCATCCTTTCGAAGTTTAAACTTCTTCACCGCTGCCTAATTCTGCGTTCTTCTGTGCACTCTCGCCACCAAAAAATGGTGATTTCTACAGTAATGCGTTTCATAGGGTGTGGATGCCATACATTTACAGTTGACGGTGATATGTGAAAAAGACTTGGACCCATAGAAAGAAATGAGAATACATCATCAGGCAACTCGATAGCTTGAGGGCGTCAAATGGCGAGAGTGACGCAGCACCTTAACACTTCGTCCGGTAGGCAGAATATATCACTAGCAGATGGGCACATTTTCATTGGTCGTGAAGATGACACGCTCGAACAAGAACCACCTCCAGACCCAAGATCGCAACACAGGACGGTCGCTTACCACCTACGTCACCACACCCGACACTCTCCCAACTACGCAATCGCTGAAGTCCCCAAATTCCTTGCTGTGCTCATCAGCACCAACAGCATCCTCTCTCGACATGTCTTAGCGCAAGATACTTACTGTTAGCTAAAACTATTTGTCGTGGTAGGTGGACTGCACCTTCAGGCAGAAGAAAAATTCCAGTCTAACTTGTAATGAGAAAGGTTATCTTTGCCCCTCCCCCTTTCTTAAGGACATCAGTGACTTGGTGAAAGCAATTCTATTGAACTTATACCGACATATAGAGTTTAAGAATGCCTAATTCTCGATAAAACCGACGAAAGCGGTGTTTGTCTCATGGCAGAGGGACTAGCTCTAATATCATTTGCGAGGTGAGCTTCGACCGTGGCCCAAAGGGGTGTGTCCAAGCCGCTCGTGTGTTCTGTTAGCACTTTGGAGCTCTTCGCGTTCATTGCTGTATTTGCCAGAAAATCGGCCATCTTGTTATGCTCTCGTTTGGTGTGTCTCCATGTCATCCACGCAAATTGGCCGCAGAGCTGCTGAGCCCTTTGGTTGATCTGTCGGAGAGCTGGTTCTTTTATTTTCGCGACTCCATTGTGCACCTCCACAATCATTTGGCTGTCTCCGTAGACTTCGAGACAAATGTCATATTTTTGGAGGATCCTTCCGCATTGCGCCAATCCATCTTTTAGCGCATTGTATTCACACCAGTTGTTGGTAACCATTGGTCCCATGTACATGTACCCACACGCCTTGAGCTGCCACGTCTTGGTGCTATAGTGGAAAAGCAATAGCGCCCATCCACTGCCTCCTGGTCCGGGATTTCCCCGAGCGCCTCCGTCAAAATACAATCGAGCAGTTGTCCAGTCCATCGAGCGGTCGAGTGGTTCTCCAAGCTCCAAGACGCTTAGGACTTGGAGTATACATAGGGCTGCAATTTTCTTTCCTCGCTTCACTCCCTTCATTTTCGCTACGGCCCGTATTTGCATACGGCATGCGTCCCAGATGTGCTTTGTACTGTCTTCGACTGTGATGCTGTTTGCATTGTGCACGATGCTATTCCTT